>CAJPEV010002275.1:10240-47279 GCA_905338385.1 Darwinula stevensoni | reverse complement strand
TTCACTTAGTCCTAGGATGTTTAATCTGTTTTTCTCCATCTCTTGTTTGATGT
Source organism: Darwinula stevensoni (assembly GCA_905338385.1). NCBI lineage: Eukaryota > Metazoa > Arthropoda > Ostracoda > Podocopida > Darwinulidae > Darwinula > Darwinula stevensoni. The sequence continues at coordinate 47,226 of CAJPEV010002275.1, read as the reverse complement.
TTTCTAACTTTCCTCTCTTCAGCATTGTCCTCACGTTCCATGTTCCAATCTTTATCTTGGTCTTGGTGCAAGGTCTTCGCTTGATGATGACCTTGGAAGCCTTGCACCCTCCACTGCCGAACGCGACATCTCTGGCATAGCCAGAGATCCCGTTTACGTCGTTTGTGTTTATTCTTCTTCTGTTCATTGTTTGCCATTTCTTGCTTGGGAGAAGTAGCCGAGGTGGTTTCCCGTTGCCTTCCTCGGCGGTGTATTTTAAGGGGCACCACCCCTTTCCCGAGAGTTCCTCCACCTGAGCAGACTCAACTGTTGACTCTCGAGGTCGCTGCTATCGCCTTTGGAACCGAGAGAGACATCATGTCATTCGCTTCCTCAGCCGGTATCTGCTTCCCTTTTCCCGGGTCAGGAGGCACCAGATTATACCCCGCCGGATGCCAAGCCGGTATTTCAGGATCCCGGGGGGTCTTCGATGGCACGGAACGCGAAACCAGCCGTGTGGAATGGGGCTCACCCGGATCTTCATATAGCCCAGGGGTGTCCAAAGTACGGCTCGCGAACCGCATGCAGCAAGCAAAGTGCCTTAGAAAACATCCACTCTGGCAACCCTTGATGTAGCCCATGTACACAAGATGAATTTTTTCGCAGTGGTTGAAATAGTATTTAGAAATATTTTGTGAGGGTGGGTCAGAAACTTTCAAAACACCCTGCAAGCTTAAAAAAATGATGTATTGAAAATGTACTTAAAACGGAAAGCAACTAAGTAATATTCTATCGAAAAATTAGGAAAATAGGGATGCTAATCTTTGTACTGCATTCATAAATTCGCAAGGAACCGATTTTCAACCTGAACAATAAAAATGTGATCGGATGATAACTTTTTCTCGCATTTCCTTAAAAATAAATTACATTAGATTAGGAAGTAGCGCTACAATTCATCCGCTTCTATACGTGCATTTAAAAAAGCATGTTCTTAGTTGAAAAGGGACGTACATTATTCTTTTTAATTGCTTGATTGATTTGTGACATACTTATTCCTTCCAACACGTTTTTCTCGAAATAGGTGCAGAAGAAATAGGCAATGCTGGTTCTACGTGGGTTTTCAGGCCACTCGGAGAAGTTTTGAAGAGGGACAAGTACTCTTGGTTAGTTCTCAGTCTTCTCAATCGAAAAATTCCGTTCTTGTTTAGTAGTGCATGAATTTCGCGTCGTGGTGAGATTTGTAACTGTGGAAAACTACTCAAGTGGCAATTTTGATCCAGAATAAATCTATTGGACATACCCTCATGGACCCTTGGACATCCAATGCAAATCCTCCTCGGACATTCACTGGATCACTAGATGTCTCGTCCAAGGATAATCCTTGCAGACGTCCATTGCATGACCAATTGGATGTCCGTCTCTTTGGGTCCATTGGAGATTCCCTTTGGAAAGCTATTGGATGGTCATTGAGGGATGCAGAATTAGCAATCCCTGGTAGCAGTGAAAAAATATTTGCATGTTTATGAATATTCATGGATAGGGTATTTATTTCTTTTCCGTAGATGGACGACCTCGCCCTCCCACATTCCAAGGAAAAAATAGAGGGTTTCTATGAGATGGAAAGTGAATGAGACGAAACTCTTAACACTCCATCCTCCCTCATTTAACCAAGAGATTGTTTTCGCAAGGGTCAAACGAATCCTGATCGATTGAACCAAGGAATAGAATTACTTGACAGGGAGAACCACACTCACTATGCGATAGGCGAGAATTGTCAGGAGTCTCTTTGAGCTATATTACGTTTCCCAACAAATGAATTCATTAGAATTACTTCATTCCTTCGGCTTGTACGTGGGAAATTATCGAATAGAGGATGGAAGCTTCCACATAACAATTCGTTAGCATTTCGGGAATCGGGAGACATGCAGCGGCGGGATGAGCGCGACCTCGCTTATATTAAGGGGACTTTAAATTTCTTGAATGAACTGCTAGATGTGGAGTCAGATGGAAGACCTAATCAGGGCGGGGATTCCATCGAAGGACATCCAATGGAAGACTGTAGAAAGTTTTCCTTGGAAGTTCCTCTGCTGGAGGTCCAATAGGTGCCTAAAGAAGGACTGACATAGTTTCGTTCGTATTGTCGAAATCTAAATGAAATCATGCACTGGTTCAGTTATAATGTTACAACATCCATATATTGATTGAAGTTACTGTGTTGCGACCTACGATTGGAGATTTTAAAAAGAGAACAAAATAAATCCCATGTACGGATGCTCGTAATGCCATTCCATGAATCATTCATTCAATAAAATGGAAATAATTGAGTGTTCGATGTAGGGAAATTCTGCTCGAATAAAGCTCAGAATGCATGAGAATATATCGATGCATGGCGATGGCATCCTACGTACATCCAAAGCACGACTGCCTCTGGACCTATACCCATCTCTGGACAACTGGACTGCCCATGGATAACTTTTGGATCACCCATGGCTACTTGGGTAGTTATGTTTAAGGCTAAAGATATAGATGGCATACTGCGTATTAATAGAAGGTGCTTATAGTCGAATGAACACCAGCATGAACATGAGACACGTTGATGCAAAGAAAGTTTCGAATGCCTATTGACTTGTGTGATCGCATCAAAACCGTAGATTCAGCTCCTGGCATATCTAATTGCAAAAGTGGTGAGGCAATGTTGAAATATCCTCCCTCCTCTCATACACCTTGATATCCTAGGATTTCTTATGGTTTTAAACGCGGATTACGTCTGGTGCTGTAAGTAATTAGAAAATTTGGCAGAGTTAATGTTAGAAGTAATTAATAAAAACCCGGGAGTTCTAGGGTTAAATCTTTATTTAGTATGACTTCAGTCTTTCTTGACTCACATGTGAGCCTAGAATCCAACCTCAAAAAAACCAGCTGGTATGGACATAATTCTGGTAGTTTCCACAGAAGAAACCATTCGCTTCCTTGCTGAAAGGAAGCCGTGGCTCTGCGATGTGCTTGTCCCAGCCTTTACGTTTTAGGGAAAGGCGGGCAAGAAAGAACGCCTTATCCTCGTTTCAAGTAATCTTCATTAATGTGTTCGGGGAGCATTTCCGATTTTTCTCTCTTTAACATTTTCTCCTCTTGGACTTCCTGGAACATCTACGTTATACATTGACATTTCGGATTCCAACTTAACTATTATTCATATTTCCACTTTCGACATTTCGAAGTTCAGCACTTCGCGTCCATTCCCGTCCTTTCATTTCCGTCTGAAAATACAGCGGTATTTACTTATTCATTATATACTTACTCATTCTTACTATACTTACTCATTCGTCGATGCTTTGTTTCGTGTTGAACAGGTCATGGAAGGCGCTTTTGTACTTTACTGGATTGATCATCTTCGCCCTCGGGGTATATCTGCTCGTCTGGAAATTCACTGGAACTAATCGTAAAATCAGCTCTTGATTGACCATCATTTCCAATATGTTCTGCGATTGATTGATTGAATATGAGTTCCACGAATTGCATATTCAAAGAATGAAGTAATAAATTAAGGTTGAAAATGGCAAAATTCATTTGAGTTTTAATGGCGAAAGTTCTCGATATTTCCTGTTCATTTTATTTTTCGATATTTGAGGTGCATTACTTCTTTTATTCACAGTAAAAGCTCTTGAGTTTTCTTCGATGGTTTCCCTTGTAAACTACTCTGGTGATGGCAGTGACTAGAATGTGAAGTCCTGTGCAACTTGAAAGTTGACTCTATCTCTGAAATAAACACAGCCAACAGCCACGTTCAATAAAATATTGTAGGCCAAAACGACAGTATGTCAACTTACTAGTTGACATTCATTTTCAAGGCACTTTTTTGCCAAGGCCACCGATAATACAATATCTGAACCTGATCGTGATTTTTTGTTTTGAGGAAGCAGGCTTCACCATAATTATAATAACCTTCTTCAGTTGGAGCCAGGCGACTGCCACAAACGGACCTCTGCGAGAATGAAAGATCCTGCGTTGACCCCCGTTACCAACCTGTCGGATCGAAATCAGAGGCATCTAAAATCGCGCTCCAAGGTTGAGCCAGAAAGAAAAATTTGTTTGGACCCTTGAAATGAAATGAAATGACCCTTTATTAGCCTTGGTTCGGCCCGTCAGCACAAACACAAAAACAAAACAAAATATACTGGTGTCACAATTCTACAGGAGGCTGGTTTCTGATCCCCCTCATAAGGAAGCTGTTTTTGAATTTGGTAGTTCTCACTTTTGGGTATATAAACTGTTTTCGAGTTTGGACTCCACCCATGCGAAAACATCTACAATAGTATGATGACAGCGGGTGAGACACATCACTCCTCAGGTTGGCAAGAAACGTGTCTCTTGTAAGTTGTATCTGGTTTAGTACTTTCTGCTTGTACTTGGAAACAGGTCTTCCAGATACTTGGGCTAGACGTTTGAGTGTCCTAGATAAGAGACCACAGGCTTCCTTCGATAGAAGACCCCCATAGATTGGAAGTTCATACAGCAAAGCGGGCAAGATGCAGGCATCCACAAAGTTACGAATGGCGTCAAGGCTTCCAGTGGTGGATCGAAGGAGCTGTACTGCGAAGAATGATCTTGAGAATGCCTTCTTACATGCAATTTCTACTTGAGATCGAAAGCTCAGCTTATCGTCGATGATGACACCAAGATATCTTGCTTCGTGAACCGGAGTGATCTCGAAGCCATTCACTGTCAGTTTCGCGTTGAGGAGTTGAAGCATTTCTACCTTTCTTAAACCGGTGTTAGAGAAAACAAGCTCCTGACACTTATCGGGATTGAGAATTAGATCATGTTGTGTTGACCAATCGACAATCCTTTGGACCTCCTCAGAGTACGCCCGAAGATCTCCATCGTTCTTTATAGATGCAACAATAGCAGTGTCATCTGCATATTTGATGATTTTTACATTCTCTTTGGAGGAGCGTAGAGTGGTTGTTATTCGAGTAAAGAGGAAGGGGGATAGAACTCCACCTTGTAAGACACCTGTCCGACATGGCAAAGGAGAGGAGATGTCTTTACCATATGAAACAGATTGGCTGTTCTCTGTTAGATAGCTGTGGACGAGGCGTAATAGCCAGGATGGAATTTTCCTCTCTTCATTTAATTTATCAAGGAGATCTTGACGGTCAACAGTATTAAAAGCCGAACTGTAGTCGAGCATGAGACAACGCATTATCTGAGTCTCTCGAGAATCCAGGCCTTCTAGAACGGTGTGGAGAAGGCAGGCAAGCCCATCGTTCGTCGATCTAGTTTGCTTGTAAGCGAATTGCCATTGATCAGAGCATAGCGTTTCTGATGCTTTAAGATAAGAGAGGATATGATATTCAAAGCCTTTAAGAATCGGGCAGGTGCTGCCAATAGGTCGAAGATCTTTATGCGCCATTACTGGACTCTTCTTAGGGATTGGGGTGATTTTGACCCTTTTCATGAAACGTGGAATGGATGCGGATCGAAGCCAGGTGTTATATATCTGTGTCAGGGGGCTCGCAAGTTGACTTGCACAGTTTCGTAGCAGCCATGATGGTATTCCATTCGGCCCACAGGATAGATTGTTTTTCAGTTTCTTCATAAGCCCTATGACATCGAGCTGAGAGAGAAGTGGAGCATCACTCTTCGATGAAAGGAGGTATATATTACTAACGCCCATTCGATTGGGGGAGCTTGGCTTGGAGAAAGTCGTCAATGGAGGCCCAAGTTCATCAGATTCAATCTGGAACCCATCGAGGTCTGTTCCGATGCCAAACAAGTCTCGAGACATCGTCGGGTTTGGTTAGGCGCAGCATGTGAGGGCTGTCGCGTTTGTGCCTTGAAGGACCAGTTACGGGAGTTAACAGCTGGACTGACCAGTGGAGAGGAGATAAGAGGTGTCAGGATCACCATGGGGGAAATGGAGAGGGAGGACGTATCCGCAAGACTCAATAGGGTATAGAAGGCACTGCAGGGATTTCCTAGTCTCCGAGATCAATCTGAGCGTGTGGCATTGTCACAGTGCAATGAAGCCCAGTCAGATGGCTCCTGACAGCGAGACCAACGCTGATCCATGGTACCGCGTATCTGAGAAGTAGGTGCAGATTGTGAAGTAGGTGAAGGCTAGGGAATCACAGTATATATGCGTCAGGGTTGAGTAAAGTCAAATTAGATGGGAAATGGGAGGGTGAAATCAGGATGGAGGGAGATCTCTGATTTCACCTGGTTGATCTCTTGACGGTGGCCTCAGTCGCAATAATGGCATTAGGACCATCGGGAAGCTGTCAAACGGCCTCAGCGAAGATAATGCTTCGGATGTCGCGAGAATTCCCCCGTTCTCTCCTCAATGGCGTTGCGACACTTGGCGATAGCGAGGGCTTCCATGGCATGGTTATGCCTTGCAGTCAGTGTTGGATCTTCCGTGCTGCTCAATTCGCTTGTGATGATGCTGCCCTTGCGGCCAGCATTCTCTGCATGCATTGCCATTGCATGTGCAAGCAATTTATAATTCCATTCAAATTGTACACCACTACATGCAATATTCAAACTTAAACTATCTTAGTAGACAGACTCAATCTCATCCAAAACAATGTAAGGATAAATCCACTTTCCCGAATGAGAACTGCAATGCACTTCTCCTAAGCAAGCTCCTCCAGACAGCCAAAAATAAATCTTCGAGATGTCCGTATGCTTACTTGGATGCTTAGAGGTGATTAGATGACAAAGTGGAAATCAATCATCGAATCGCAAAAAGGGGAGGATAAATAATTTGTTATATCTAGAAATAATAGGATAGCTTGAGCCAGATTGACAGGCGGAGGGGAAGGAGAGGGTATGCGGAGGTGAGCGAAGGGGGGCGGTTAGGGGATAGGGGGCAAGAAGTGTATGCTAAGGAGCGTGAAAGACAAGAAAAGGACAAGCTAGGGAAATATGTATATATTTATTTAAATGGCATAACGGGAGGGAAGGATGGGTAAGTTGGGGAAGGCGAATGAGAAGGGGGTGAACTTTTAGTATCCAACTGCTCTAACATATGATCATACGGTAGATATAAGCATCTGGAATCATAGTCCCCACTGCTTTCAACCTTCAAGATAATAAAGAACTTTATTTTTGGAAGGGAGTTATGAGTAGATGACGCAATTATAAAAATTATCGTCAACTCTTAAGGAGCTATCATACATTTTTACCGCTGACCATTTTGTCCTGGATTCCTCAAATACGCCCTGAGAATATGACATTTTATTTCATGCGTTGACGAGTGGTATTGGCAAGGAGCCTATGATTGTTCTGCTCTAGAGATTTAATATACCTAACATAAATTGGTCAGTGCCATGAGGGGGCGCGAGAAGGAAAAGGACCTTTTGGATGAGCTCCAGAATGCTCGCTCTGCGCAACATGTAGTAGAACGGACAAGAAATGACGCATTTTAGATTTAAATTTCTCCACGGACGATCAAGGGATCAAGAGAATCAACCACGCGGTAGGTTCTTTCAACTCGATGGTAGCAGCAAAACGCGAGGAAAACGGTTCAAGTTGTGTAAGCCCTAAGCTAGACTTATTTTACGGAGTGACTTCTTTATCTGTAGGGTAGTTAATGCGTGGAATGCGTTAACCTTTTTAAACGCCACCGTCACCATTTGGCGACTTGACATGCCCCTCAAATTTAGTGCCCTAGAGTCCGAAAAGATTCTCAGTACTCAGTTCCAACCATTACCAATAGATGGCGGAAGAGTCATGCTTTCATATCGTCCATATTTCATGGTGTCGTTCTATTCGATGTTTTCGAGCAATTAGCTGATGTTCACTTGATGCCAGACTCCGCTGGTGCTTGTGGTAGGTAAATATTGGTCAACCATAAACATCTCATTGTAGTTTTTGATAAATATCTAATATCTGGATTAATAATTATCTCTGAAAACAGGTCTAAGGTTGTGAAACACACCTCTTGTGGGCAGCTATCATGTGAAGCACACCTCTCGTGACCATTAGCAGGTCCAAAGAAGCGCCATACTTACTATAAATTTTAAAATGCCTTAGCATACTATTTCTGGAACGTTCTCAACAGTTCCAGAGGGTATTCATTGGAAAAAAAATCTGCGTCCTGGCATCAGGACGCATTGTCGCCAACGTGTTAATATCCAAAATCTGAGCGCGCTCAGACTTCGCACTCGTACTACTTCTCATGATCGAAATATCATAGGAAGTGAGAACCACGGCATCTTTGATACGACAGGGAAACTACAGCAAGATGAGTCAAAAGAAGACGTCGAACAAGCAGTCGATACTTTAAGCCTAACCGTTCGAGTTTCGTTGTTTTCCCCTAGTCTTCCCACTTCTTCCCTCGCAGTGATTTCTTGAGTCGAAGGAAAAGCGCGAAATGAATTGGGGCGAGATCAGGCAAGGATGGAGGATGTCATGGGACCTCGTGACTCAGCTCGTGGGATTTTCCTTGGAGCGAAAGAAAATCGGTAACCCTGTTTACCATCACGTGAAGCGGGATCTCGACAACACTGAAGCGTTGCATAAAACTCTAGCTCCCAATGACGTGCCAGAAGCTAGATATACACATTTCTCCTTGCCTCTCATCCGTCAAATCTTTTGTCCTCGACTGAGTGAGTCTTTTGTTGCCGAATACGACGTAATCGGGTGCCAGGCATGACTCTGAAACAGTAGCTAAACCACTCGTAAACCCTCCTCCCTTGTAACTGTGATAAGGTGATACACTCAACCCAAGCTAGTGCTCACGCCCTTCACTTTCTCTTCGTCCTCGTCCCCTTGCAGCGAGCTTAAAAGGACTCGCCACAGACTGCGCATGACTCTCCCTTTCTCTGACTTGTCGCAGACTACGACTTCTCTAGACATTCTGACGGGCTTTGATTTCCGAAATTTCCGTCCTATAGTCGAGCATGAGACAACGCATTATCTGAGTCTCTCGAGAATCCAGGCCTTCTAGAACGGTGTGGAGAAGGTACGCAAGCCCATCGTTCGTCGATCTAGTTTGCTTGTAAGCGAATTGCCATTGATCAGAGCATAGCGTTTCTGATGCTTTAAGATGAGAGAGGGTATGATATTCAAAGCCTTTAAGAATCGGGCAGGTGCTGCCACTAGGTCGAAGATCTTTATGCGCCATTACTGGACTCTTCTTAGGGATTTAGGTGCTGCCAATAGGTCGAAGATCTTTATGCGCCATTACTGGACTCTTCTTAGGGATTGGGGTGATTTTGACCCTTTTCATGAAACGTGGAATGGATGCGGATCGAAGCCAGGTGTTATATATCTGTGTCAGGGGGCTCGCAAGTTGACTTGCACAGTTTCGTAGCAGCCATGATGGTATTCCATTCGGCCCACAGGATAGATTGTTTTTCAGTTTCTTCATAAGCCCTATGACATCGAGCTGAGAGAGAAGTGGAGCATCGCTCTCTTCGATGAAAGGAGGTAGTATAGGATCATTACCAGCTTTCTCGAAGCGAAGGAAGAATTTATTGAGTTCATCGACCTTGAAGTCAGCAGGTGTCATTTTTTGTGTAGTGCGGGACAACCTAGAGAGTCTCTTTACATTATCCCAATATTCCTTAGATCTCTTTCTCAATTGCAACTGTGTGAGGAGCTTGGCATTCAAACGCGTTGTTTCTTCGAGAACCTTGTTATTCCAGAGGTGGAACAGGACATCGTCACCTCGTACGAGAGCCTTTTCTCTCTGTCTTCGCGCATAGGTGGTGATGTCATTATTCACATGATCGTCATTAATTTTCACCTCGATTATGGGGCAAGAATAGTCAAAACAAAACTTCATGTAGTCAACAACAACAGATTCACAAGCTTTCGGTTCAAGAAGTACATCCCAATTTGTACAAGCAAATTCGAATTGCAGTCTCTCGAGATTTAGGTCTCTTACTTTCCTTACCCTGGCATTTTGTTTGCGTTCGTATCGGTTGAGCACTTCTGAATAAGCTATAAAAGCGGAGTGATCGGAGAATTTCGCCAATTTTTTTGCAATTATCGGAAGAGATGCTCATCAAGTGTGAAGAGGCTGCGGTTAACCCCTGGGGCAGAGCAACCCGGGAATAAAAGGGCAGGAGGATCCTCGTTAGAGAGCAGTTTTCATAAGTACGGTCGCTTTGACTCGTTGCCTGTAAGTAACCGTTCACTGGAATTCTTGCCGGTGGATATTCTCCGTTATCGAGTGCGAACCTTGTAGGACCATCGTCTCGGTCATCGCCATCTCGAGGAAACCCAGAGGATTGCGAATCGGCGCCATCTCTGAGCATAAAAACCGAGAGTCTGGATGAACGCCATCTCGGGATTAGCAGGGGAACTAAATGCCATGGATCATGCCATCGCTGGAGAGACCCGAACGCTCAGGGTCCGGAGCGGCGCAACAGGCAGCCTTAATATCGGCGATAGCCTCAATATCGGCGACAGCCTCAATATCGGCGACAGCCTCAATATCGGCGACAGCCTCAATATCGGCGACAGCCTCAATATCGGCGACAGCCTCAATATCGGCGACAGCCTCAATATCGGCGACAGCCTTAATAACTAAGACTCACGCTCCGCGCCATCTCTGGACAGCTCCAAACACGGAGACTTCCGGTCAGTTTCGTTATCGAGAAACCCCTAATTGCTCGTATACAAATTTACATCGAGTTAGTTACCCTTAGCATTCAATCGAGATTCGTTGTTGGAATTTCGAAAGCCCGAGTTTCGTTCATCTTCGGATCCTCGTTAAATGATTGCTCCTTTCGATCGCCATATCAGCACAATTTATTTTGCATCTAAGAGGGGACGTCCCGGGTAAGGCGATGAATTGCGCAAGTGGGTCGACCGGTGATGGATCGACTGCGGTTGTCTTTTTCTCATTCGCACGACCTCGAGCGTGCATATTTGATGTCTTTGTGCATTAAAGGCCGGACCCGGCATGCACCTCTGCAGATATTAGATTTATTAGGAATGAATTTTGAAATTCGTTCGGAGGAAGAGCTCATTACTCCGGACGGCTATTTATATCCTTGCTTATTGCATATTCATCGCGTCTACGCGATAAAATTTTCCCTGGGATTTCCTTCAAAGCCTTCCTCGAAAGCAAAGAAGCGAGGACGGCAGATAAAGCAACAGACCAAAGACTCAGCGATTCAGTACGATTGCAGTTTTTAATCCCTCCTCATCGCGCTTGAAAGTCCTCGACTAAAGGCGGGAACTCCACTGTCGATAAATTTCCTGTAGTCGTCGAAGGGATGTCGACCTGGAAGGGTTGACGCCGATTCGACACGGACTCGATGCCGAACGCGACTTCGTGCTGCGCTCCAGTTGAATATTCAACGCCCGATCGATTGTCGAAAATCGTTCATCGACTGATTTCGGCTCCCTTCAGATGTCGTTACTTCTTTCGACAGCTAAATAAACAAAGAGTTGTTCTTCAGAAAGGCTACGTCCCGAGCGAAGGCGACATTATATACTTGGATTTGGACGAGTGGGATTCCATCGACCGCTCCGTCGCCATCCCGTTCAACTCCCACGGCGGTGCATAATTCATGCCCTTGCGTATGATGACGTCACTTCCGGCGCACATATTAGCGGCGTGGAGACGAGTAAACATCTCAGCGAGGAGGAAGTCCGTATCGGGCAGAAGTCAACGAGCAAAAATTCTCTTTTCCAGACTTCCATGAGCTTTGCAAGCTCTTGCAAAGCATACCAGAGGATTCGTCTAATTTAGCTGATATTTTTCGAATTAACTTATATTTATTATATTAATTTCTCGTGTATTATTTACATTAATTTGATTATTCGTTATTTACACTCATCATTTGCATTCGTCTTCGTTCTAATTCGTCTCAAGGTATAATTTTGCGGGTCGCAAGCGTAACACCGACGACGCCGAAACGGTATTTAAAAGCGAGACGTGCCCACCCGTGTCGGGTGTGCGACACGGCCCCGATCGACCTGGCTCTTCCGAGCACGAAGGGGTTGGGAGTCGCTCATGCGCGTTTCCAGCCTGCGGTGACGGGTCCGTCTCGGGTCCTCGCGGTCAGGGCGAATACCGGCGACTCCGGGTGGATCGTGCTGGGGTCGAGCGGTTTAACTCGCTTTTCATCCTTACTCTGTGGGGGGTGTTTGTTTTACCCTGAATCTTGTTTGCCGAGCTCTTTCGTCAAACGTTTTGAGAGATTTCAACGTATTTCCCGTCGTCCTCTGCGCGGAGACGATGAAGTAGGATTCATCGTCGTGACGATATTAAGTCTTGTTTTATTTCCAATATTGATTCCACGTTGATTCCACCTAGACTGAGACCGACAATCTGATGAATTTTCGAAATAGCAAAAGCGACATTGCATAAAAGCTCTCAACTGAAATACGAATCGATTTCGATAACGACAGCGAGATTCATATACAGGGTGGCCCAGAAACGATGAACCATTTTCAAAGTGACACTGTGGCATAACGGATGGAGAGAGCTGGAATCTCCCAGGCATGTAGTCCGGCTCGTGTAATTAATATCTTTTCTATTTCCTAGGTAAGACCTTAAGATGGACGGGTGGAGCGACGTCACCAGAGCGTCGAAGGACGAGGAAGATGAACCGGAAGTCTTTAAGCGCCTGTTTTCATCTTACCCCGCTCGTCTGAAAGCAGTCAGAGACACACGGTCAGGGTAAGCACAAATTACCAATCTATTTAGGCCCGATCTCGTCCTCAATAATAACTGCATTTACTAGGATGTGTTGCTTTGCTAGTAGAATTCCTTTAATTAAAAGCTTCCATTCGAGAATCAACGCCTTGCGGGACAACCTAGAGAGTCTCTTTACATTATCCCAATATTCCTTAGATCTCTTTCTCAATTGCAACTGTGTGAGGAGCTTGGCATTCAAACGCTTTGTTTCTTCGAGAACCTTGTTATTCCAGAGATGGAACAGGACATCGTCACCTCGTACGAGAGCCTTTTCTCTCTGTCTGCGCGCATAGGTGGTGACGTCATTATTCACATGATCGTCATTGATTTTCACCTTGATTATAGGGCAAGAATAGTCGAAACAAAACTTCATGTAGTCAACAACAACAGATTCACAATCTTTGGGTTCAAGAAGTACATCCCAATTTGTACAAGCGAATTCGAATTGCAGTCTCTCGAGATTTAGGTCTCTTACTTTCCTTACTCTGGCATTTTGTTTGCGTTCGTATCGGTTGAGCACTTGTGAATAAGCTATAAAAGCGGAGTGATCGGAGAATTTCGCCAATTTTTTTGCAACTAGAGATGTGTCGTTAGTCCAAAGCTGGTCGAGAAATGCTCCTTGTCTAGTCGGAAAGTGAACGATGTTTTGTATGCATCCGGCCAGCTTAATGTGATGAAATGACGCTCTATTCATATCCCCGGCAATATAGAGGCGGTGAGAGTCGGCATACCTTTCGATGAGCTCGCCGATGGTCTCAACAGCGATCTGCTTCGAAGTGGATTTTTCTCCATGTATGTAGATGGATGCAATGATACACTTTCCTTTGCACTCCACTGCCACCAGGTCGAGGTGATCGTTCGAGATGGATGAGATAGGCACCGGTTTTGAGTCCCAGTCTATATTCACGTAGACAACAGTTCCCCCACCTCTTCTTTTTTTGGAGTGTCGTCTGTCTGCTCTGAAGGGGGGTGAAAATCCATCGATGCTTGCTGCTTCGTCTTGCATGAGACGATCAAACCAGGATTCTTGTATGCATATGACACTGACATTCTTGAACGATGGTCTTTGAGTTAGCTCGCGTAGCACATCCAACTTTGGAAACAGACTTTGAGCATTTGCCACCAAGAGTATAGGGGATTTGAGTCGCTTCGGATCGCAGATTTCTAGTTTCTTGAGAAGTCCGCCTCTAGAACCGCGCTGTCCTGTATTTCGAATTCATTATCCATAATGCTCTAGCTCCCCCAAGTCTCAGTGATTACAATAACATGGTAACCGATTCCTAGCACTCTTCATTGCAGTACATCCATTTTGCAACGCAAGCTACGCGCATTCGTGTAGAAATACTTGAGTCGATTATTACCGTGCCCTTTTCTGTGTATCCTCATGCGGTGGCATCAAACTAAATGCAATGGCTATTCCATGTCATGGATCCATATTCCTAAAAAGACTGCATCTCTTGACCGTTGTAACTCCCTCCACGGATATATGAACGCCATCCCTAACCATTGGATGCGCAGATCGCCTGTTGAAGAAGGGTCAGAAGTGTTTCCACGGGAAAGAGAATACCTGTATTTACCACGATACAACCGATGTTAACCCCTAAAGGCCTTGGCTGCGAATGCAGATTCTACCCCTGTACACGAGGGACAGGACCCTCTTATCACCTACATGGCAGCACCTACATCAAGACTGAAAGAGTAATGGCCGAGTTACTGGATGCAGTTGACCATGTCGATGCGAAATGATCCGCTCCACTTTCATTTTATATCGCATTGTGAACTTTCCCGCGAGATTGCCACCTTTGTTCGAGTTATTGTATTTGCGTGACCGCAGTATGTGTACTCGTATTTACAAGTCTGCAGTGTCCAAGCTTTCGAATGCTTCGTCATTGTTATTGAGTTCCGAAAGACAGTGCCTTACAATTAAATTAAATCGTAAAGCATGTGAATATTTTAGAGAGGGGAATGTATACTGTTCTTGAAATATGCAGTTGGAACTATAAAAAATCCAAATGATTGACCTTTCGCATCTTCAATAATTCCTCTTTTGGCGTTTCCTAGTCCATGATGTGGCGAAGATAGGACGAAGATTTCGTCGCACCACCTAGAACATGGAACGAGATGAATGGAGGCAGGGAAGGAATCCAAATGATCAAAGAATCCCTCCCTATACTGGAAGAAATTATCCGCATGCAATGGATTTCACGGATGATGGACCGATCCCCCAAACGCATCTTCAGTTTCCTCCAGACCGTTTTCAACAGCAACCTTTGTTACTGATGAACCCCCAACAACAGGTGCATGCCGCCATCCACTTCCAGTCCACACCACAAAACCCAGAGCAATTCCCACAATATGAAGTGCCGATGCATCCAGGTGGATTTTCAAACCAAGAAGTGCCCGTTCCTCAAACTTACAACTATAGATTCATGGGAAATCCAGCAACGTATCAGATGCCACATTTCCAGGCCAGCCTGCCAGCTGAGATGCCGTTTCCTTCTGATTTGTATCAGGGCCATTTAATGCCAAATCAAATAATTCCAGAACCGACGCAATATACAGACCAGTATGGATATGTGCAAATGCCTTGGTAAATTTTGTAAAATTATAATATTATCCTTTGAGTACCTATCGGCTTTTTATCTAAAATATTTAAATGCATGAAATTTTCTCTTATCCTCACAGGATCCAACAAATCCCTTCCAGAGGAAATTTTGGATTTCAAGATGACATTCTGGTATATATTTTCTCTTAAACCCAATCTTTTTTTATTATCGGTTCGAATTCTGTGCATGAAACTTATTCCATCTCCTCCTCTCTCCCTCTCCTGATAGAAAGATGGAAAACTCTCTCAAGAGCATTTCAGTCAGGAGGTCCTGATGCAGTTGTCGAAGAAGTTGGTAAGTTCGATCGATTTCCTGTTTCTGGTGCCTTTTTGTGCGTCAGTCTAATAAATGGTTCATTTTTTGGGACCAATGGCGGGGGGCAGGGCAACATCTCCCATGCGGTCACAAGTTAGTCGTCTATTTGATAGCCGACATTTGTTATATACTACATAATGCCATCACGCGTATCTGATGAATATGTCACCCATTTCGGCATCGATGGATTCCTGGGATTCGGTATTTACTCCAAATGAGTATAAATGGGTACCTACCGTGTGGTATCCTATTTAATGGATTATTGCTTCAGGAAATAGGAATGTATACCATGTAGTTTAACAAGAGGTTACACCTCCGCCGATAAAACGTTGGAAAAATATAGTCCTTGGATATTTTTCTAGAATATCGAACAATTTTTACATGTTTGGATGTTACTTCATATTTCATTATTATCATTCACTTTTCATGGGACGGACCACTTACGCCAATGCATTATACAGATGACTGCCCCAGCTTTATTTCACTAGTTTCAAAGTGCATTTACTCATGTGGGGAAGTAATTAATTATTAATAATTAATACCTTTGGTCTGACATGTGATAGCTGGGGAAGAAACTAACTTTCGTTCTACGAGATGAGGGGCCATTGCGTTGACATTTAATGACGCCTGTTGACTTAGTCGTGCAGGTATGCGTGAAACATCTTTCTTTGAAAATTTATTCACACAAATGATATTTCGTGTTCCTTAAAAGGATGGTGCATTTCCAAAGAATAGTTTCAAAATGGTATCTTCATGAAATGAAAAAAGGGGGAAGTGAAGAAAGAGATTTAAGTAAGATATTTCTTGCCTGTTTGTTGTGGTGTCCAGGGAAATATCATCAGGGTAACCCAAGAGGATCTGAACATGTAAAGAAAACACAAGAACTAAGTCCATGTCCTGAGCCCAAAACACATCAAGGAAAGATATGGGAATAACTAAAGAAATGATAGAGCCACCCGGTCAGTGAAAGGGACGAGAATATTGTGACGCTCGATGAAACTTAGTCGGACCTCTGTTTGTAGAAAAATACCTGTTCATTAACTTCCGAAAACGGTTTTCTTCATCCAGGATTTGGATCCACTTCAGGATTTGGATTTCTGTGCGTTTGGTTTGCTGCAGCGTGCCCTTGTGAATCGGCGCCGCGGTAAACTTTGGGATGTTATCACAGAGGAATGGTAGGAGTTGGATATCTCTGTGCTCCGTAAACCTGTTAGAGTAGACATTAATGTGCAGGTCCATTCTTAAGAAAAAGGAACAAACTAACGCGCCTATTCCCATTCTTCAACAACCCCCCGTCACAAAATGCAAGCTCCTCGTATCCTTAGCTGAAATCATCTAGAGGAAAGAAAATGGACTTCCTTCTTCCCCTTTCAATACCGGCGGAAGGGGATTGAAAAAGGGAAATCCTTTGGAAAAGGTTTTCCACTCCACATAGAATGATAGTTTCTGGAAGATATTGTTTTAAAAAATATTATGTTCTGACTCAAATTTGGTCAAATAACACTGGCGTAACAAGTAATAACAATCATTTCTTTTCTAGTTAGGTCTTCATTAGATTTTTTTAATATCCAGAATTATTTATCCTCGACTCACGCAGTGTTTCATGGATCTATTCCAGCTGTAATGATAACTATTTAACTGCACGACACGTGGACAATGTTTGTAGATTCTGCACAAGTCAATCGAGTTCCCACCAAAATGTGTTATAGGGCACCGATCTACCAAATTCCCACACAGACAGCCTCGGAAGTTAATGAAACAAAACAATGAGGGTGGTTTTTGGACTGGTAACTTCCCCGTCATCTTACATTGCTATCTTACCTTCAAAAGGCGACTGTGTGACTTCGTCACTCCTTTGCGTGGCAGAGAAGGCTCTTTTCTTAAGTCGCACAGACTCATTTGGAAGGTTCATGCACTTCATAGAAACGGCGAGAAGAAAGAAGCGGTGAAGTTACCAATAAAAAACTCCCCTCAGCTCCTTGTTACATTACCATCCAAGATATATTGGTTGGTTGGATCCGGTTGGTTAACCCTCTCGCGGAAATTTTTCCATCCGCTGTTCGGAAGTCGTTTTTAGTCGACCCATGGAGAGTAGCCTGGTAGCGAGATGGTTTTACTCTTGGACGGATGAAAGTGCGCTCTTCATGACGAAGTTGTGCAGTTGCACATGCATGGACAAAACTGCACAATGCAAACTGACAGTGTGCAATATCGTCACGTAAAGCGCAAATTACGTCTCGATTGATTTACATAGAGGGCGCTGAATTTGTCTTGTAACTTCCCGATTCCCCCGACAGATGGAAGAAACGTTATAATTTAATGGTCGATTTTGTCTCGTAAAACCATTTTGACTCCATTCGAATTTAATTTTTCTACTTAACTCTCCCGCTTCAGGACTGTATAGTAAATTTCGCTTTTTGGGACACGTTGGTTCCAGATAAATTTACTACTGTGCATTAATTTTTATGAGTATGCAATATAAAGTTTTATAATGAAGGAAACGGAAAGTTCCAGTGGATCATTCTACGAATGGACAGACTCATAAATGGTAAGGCGCATTGTATGGCTGAAGCGAGTGTAAATCAAGAATCCAATATGCATATCACCTTTAGTAGCTGTCAAATGGCCATGGATTATGTGGCTTTCCAGGTTGCTTTTCTACAAATCCCCTTAGAAATAAAACCATCGGAACCGTGCGGCCAATCAACACATACTATGACACCTCTCTCCCATAGAGAGCAACATTGCCTATCTTTTAAATACAGTGAAAAGTCGTTAACTCGAATCCTGATAAGTCGAAATTCCGCTTATCTCGAAGTTCAATGCTTGGTCCCGGCGGAACCCCGTAGAACACCATGTTAAAAGCTCCGTGTAACTCGAATTCGCTTATCNAAAAGAAAACGTAGCGTAGTAATAGCAAACACACAGCCTTGTTGATATGGTTTCAATTTCTTGGAAATTAGGAAAAACTGGGGACATCTTTCAGTGAAAAATACCTCGTCCAGCTATGACGTTGGCGTCCGCGCGTTGTGTTGAGTTAAAATTAGTAGATAAAGAAATTCGCAGGATAAAAGTGAGAGCATTCAACGGAAACCCTTCGATACGAATCATAAAGCGCTTAATTAATAATAAAAAATATTGCTCAGAGGGATGGTGATAGCGTATTGTTCTTACAGTATGGCGTAAGGTTTTGTGAAATCTAGAGGGATTTTGATTCTCCCTAGTGATTTGCATGATTTCGATAAACACTAGGGTTTCCCGAAACTGTCAAAGTCATTTGAATATCAATACACCCCAAGAGAGAGTCCATATCTCCTAAACTGAAATAAGTATTTCCATTGCTCGATTTTCTCCACAAGTGGAAAACTGCGCTAGCGTCAACAAATGAAGTCATTGAAGGTTCAGAATGGACCAGGGCCGGATTAAGGGGTGTGTTGCCCCCGGCCCCTCTCTTCCAGGAGGTATGGGATGACTCAAAGTTACTCTGAGTATGTGAATGGATGTAAACACGTTGACTACCAGCCTATTTTTGCTTGTCCGCCGCGTGGGACCACGCCCATTTTTTTTTTCAAAAAATGCGTCCTGCCATCAGGACGCATGGTCCCAGAAAACATTTCTTTTTGCCGAGTTTTCTTTTAAATGTTGAATTTTTTGGAATTTTTATCAGTAATTACGAAATCATAATCTTCTGGAACGTTCTCAACAGTTCCAGAGGGTATTCATTGAAAAAAATCTGCATCCTGGCATCAGGACGCATTGTCGCCAACGTGTTAAGGACCATTCTAGAACATAGTCTCCTTTCCGTCCTCCTTCCTCATTTCGCAAACTTTCTTCTGGAGTTCAGCTTTTTGGTTTTTGAGGTTTTGTTTTTGGTGCAGGGGAAGCTAGAGAGGTATAGAGGGGGGAGGGGGGGGGATTGGCGGAATATCTAGCACAGGGCGCCAAATGTATTCGGTACGGCGCTGGTCCGGTAAGAGTGAAGAGAACTTTGAGGAAAATAGGGAGATCACTTCAAGTGACCATATTTTTTCTAAAGCATTTTCAACGATGTTAAAAAAAAAAAATAAATTCATAGCGAAAGGTTCCATTCTTATGCCGCTCAATGACTGCAGTATCACCCTGTCTTCGAATTGTTCTGCTTTTTATTGTAGAAGTGCGTGCATACTGGTGCATACTCACTTTAAGGAAAGTTGAACGAATGAGACTATGCATGAGGTAAATTCTTTCTTGACCTTACATGTTTTCACTTAGACACTTGCGGAACAGTAGAGTACGGTTCAGGATTAGATTGCCCAGAGCTGCCTAGAGAATGTTTGCCCAATTTAGAACGAAAAGTCAAAATGTGCGAAAATATTGCACACGTTTAGACGAAACCTCACATTGCGCGACGATATTGCACATTTAGGACACATCTACTCAATTCGCGACAATATTGCACACGTTTGGACGAAATCTCGCATTACACAGTATTGCACGTTTAGGACCAGACCTCGAAATACGCAAATATTCATATACAGTGGCATATTTTACAGGGGGACAAGGGCCGCCCCATTGCCGCTTCAGGGACAGAGCCTGACGCTCCCTTGGAGGAAATAATTTTTTCCCCTGATATCGCTCGGGTGGGGTTTGGCGTCACCGCTCTGCTGGTCTCCCCCCTACCCTACCCCCGACTCGTGAGCCAAAATAAGCTACTGTGCATTTATTTTTATGAGTATGCAATATAAAGTTTTATAATGAAGGAAACGGAAAGTTCCAGTGGATCATTCTACGAATGGACAGACTCATAAATGGTAAAGCGCATTGTATGGCTGAAGCGAGGGTAAATCAAGAATCCAATATGCATATCAACTTTTCTTAGCCGTCAAATGACCATGGATTATGTGGCTTACCAGGTTGCTTTTTTATATACCCGCTTACAAATAAAACCATCGGACCTGTGCATCCAATCAGCATATATTGGGTTGGAAAGAAAGCCTTGCAACACTCTGCGCAAATTTTTCAAAATTTTCTAACTTCATTGAAATGCATTTTCAGTCTACAATGTAATGACCATTTTTGTCTATGACATGTTCCCAACGCACGGGTAACTGCTCGATGCCCTTTCAATTCTCCTCGTGGAAGCCACTGACGCTTGCGAGTATGGTTGACGTAGAGGACCCAGCTCTCATATCCAGAAACGATTTCCTTCAGAAGGTCCTTTCTGTGCGGACGAAGGAGCAGTGATTCGCAGACACTGACTCGGCTCAGTGTCGCTGAGCTGATGAGGGACACATGTCGAGTAAACCTTCCGATAGCCGAGGAACCCCGGGGGGTCCCCATAGGAAACCCCGTATCCGTACCTATAGGAGCCTCCAGGATCCTATAAGAAACCAAAACGGTGTCCTATAGTAAGACCAGATTCCCACAGGTTTTCTGTAGGCCCCCTTAAGATTCTGTAACAAATCTAAAGGGTCTTCAATAAGAAGGCTACGTCCTCATAGGTTTCCAATAGGAATTCCATACTTCTTATAGGAAACAATTAGGTTCTCATGAGAATCATATACTTACTTATAAGAATACTACGCATCCTTAAATGAATCCTAAATGATTTTCCGTAATAGAGCCCACGGACTGTCCTCGCGTCAAACCAAGGCTTACCTTTTCCTTCAATAAAGCAGGCTCATTTAGCCTATATAGCAGTTTTAAGACATCTCGATAAGTATAAGCAATGTAAGCGCGATTATGGTCTTATTCAGACTTTCACGAAGCATTTCGTAGAGGACGCATATCGTGATAGCGACTATGAGTCTCTCGAGTGTCATGAATTGAATAATGCCGGATCGAAATTCACAAATTCAAAAACCGAGATTCAGTGTCCTCCGTCTTAAGAGTTTGAGTTTCAAATTTCTTGGAGCGATTCTGAGTTTTGAAAGAAGAATGCCCAATTTCGTTACTGGAAAAATTCTCGATGTTATCAGAGAGGAATACCAGGGACCCATTCCACAGATTTACAAGTTGCAAGTTAAGTCTATTACTTGAAGAAGCAAGTTTTTTTTCCACAAAGGAAAATTTTACAAGGAAGAACTACAAGTTCACCCATTTAGAAGCGAATGGAGTTTGGGAAAATGGATTCTGTTCCACAGAGCCAGCTATTTGCAAGTGCAAGCCCATATTTGTAGCTTTAATTTCTACAAGACTTTCATGCTTGGTGAATATCTTTTCCGCACTTATATGCCTTCCGGAGACGTAAGATTTTCCTGCTTTGACCACCGTTTAGGATAATATGAAGTGTCACAGAATCGCTGCTTTGCCATGGGTCATTGCGTGCGTCGATGGCACCCTAATCAAAATTGATGCCCCAAGCCAACATGAAGAAGCATTCGTGGATCGACATTCTTTGATCTTTGGATGATTATTCTTTGAACCGTATGTTACATTGTGGTCCGGAACTTGAGTTTTATGTCAGTGCCAAATAGCCAGGGTGTGTGCACGATGCACGTGTATTGGGCAACAGTTCTCTGGCAAGAAACATGTTGGATGCTGGATGGCGGCCTATCCCTATTTCTGTCATCTTGGTGGATTCTACGTATGCTTTGAAATCTCACCCTTCCACTCAATCGGAACCCTGAAGGCCCAATAGAATAGGAATCCTATCAGCCTCAGAAGTGAACTCGTCAATTCAGTGAATGCGCAATTGACGTTCTCAAAAGAAAAATCTCCTTACCTGAATCATTTACGAGGGAATCCTGAATATGTGGGAGAAATGGTGAAAGCGTGTATGAAATTGCGAAACATAGATCAAGAACCAAAAGAAGCTGCCATTCGGGATGCGATTGGGGACAGTGGAGACAATGAATGATGACAACTCATATACGGAGAATTACCTGCATTAGAAGCAGCCACATTTCCCTAAATGGTAGCATTTATGCCAGTAGTATTCTTGCAGGGAGGGGGATACTCAAAGTCTTTTCCAAACAGAGGACTTCCCAATTGAAGTTTTCCAGCTCTAAATATTAGATTTGGAGCTTCAGTTTCTTTGCTTTCAGATCCTCCTGATCCCCATATGAGAGAATTATATATTGAAAGGATAGCCTTTTCGACTTATTTTCCACAGTTGCTGTCCCAGAAGACTTAGTTGGAAATTGACTTATTTCATTGGAAGCCTTTCCCGGAAAACGAATGCACCGATTTTGCAGGTTTAACATTGACATCTTCCAGCTTCATATTTTCGAACATGAATATCCGTTCGACCTACCCTGTACTCAGAGTTAGTAATATTGGCAGGCTCTAGTGCCTTGTAATTTTCAATTTACAAGTATTGGTACAAACTCTATGAAACGGAAAATACCAATACAGGCACTACGCTTGTAACTTGTAGCTTGTAGCTTGTAAATATTCTGTGGAATAGGCCACTGGAGGCTCAATGTTTGCAACTGAAAAAAATTAGCTTAAAGAGAGTTAATATGCGCTACCGCGCCAATGGAAGTGATACTTATTTATCTTATCTCATTTTCGGAGGGTAGAGACTGTATGGATATCCGACGCGTTTGAAGACTAACAACTTCCAAACACTCATTCTCACTCAGCATCCACTTCTTCACCCCACCAGTGGTTGGGCCTTCCTCCCATTATCTTGTTTATCTTCACTACTTGGGTAATTAATTTTCACTGCTGTAGCAGCTACTCCAGTCCTGTAAATTTCAGACCTCTTCTGATCCATATGCAGAGTCGGCCACATGACCGAAGCCAGCGAATATTGCCCATTCTCTTCATTTATAGGCGTCATGGCAACTCTTCGAATATAGCTAATTTCTACTAGTACTCAAGTTCCAGGTCATAAGGATTTCTGTTCCTAGCCAACCCGGCTAGATATGCTGTAAATATATTTCGCCCAAAGACGCTCTGGCGCAACAGATACTGCAAGGTGGTATATGTTGAAATTGGATAAGATATAGGGAAGCAGACAAGAGTCAGGAGAGAACGTTTTTGCTTCACAATCCTGGTTAGGAAATGTGTGACAGTCTGAATCCTAAATTTCCTTGGAAGTATAATCACACAGAGAAATAGGTGCTCATAATACAAGTATACATTCTGAACAATTACGAGGTAGTTCAAGAATGCCGCTGTTCATGAGAATAAAGCAACCAAAGACTGCATGCAAATGGGGATAGGGATAATAGGGGATAGCTAGTGAATGGTCATGTCCTACGTGACGTATTCTTTCACTTGGACTTTTCAAGTTAAACATGAGAAATTTGTTATTCTGAATTTTCAGCGAGGTCAATGAAACGTCATTGAATTTTTGGATTATATTTTTACCGGAGTAACATATAGTTTTGTCGACGACGTTATTGGAAAACCCAATAGAAAATTCCAAGTTGATTTCATCTAATCTCTAGCTACCCATGTTTGCCCCCGTAAAGCGTCATTTTCCCATGGTGACAACGTTTCAATGTTCTATCATCTTTGAAAAAGAAACCACTCAGGGCAGAATATGGGATATACGAAGTATTACTTATTTGCAAATATTGTCTGCCTTCCAATAATTTTTCCCTTATATTCTCCTTGCAGATTGAAGTAAATTTGGGAGGCGGAAGAAGGAAAGAGGCTCCTGGAGTCAATTTGAAAAAGAACAATAAGGAGGCTATGAAAAAGTTTCTCGAAAGTGACTCAACATCGGATGACGAAGATGAGGAAGACAAAAAGAGAGAGGAAGCTAGAATAAGGCAACGGGAAAAGGAGAGAAGGAGGAAGGCTGCAGAACGGGAGCAGAAAGAAAAAGAGCAGCAAGAAAGGGAAAAGCAACACCTCAAAGGACTTCTCTTTGATGTCGTTGGAGGAACAGAAGATTTGAAATTGCATATCGATAACCTGCCGCATACTCTCAAAACCTTTAAAGAAGAAATTCGGAAGATTATCGACGAGGACGAAGGCTTCCTCTTTTCAGACAACATTATATCGTTGAAAATCCAGTTAGCGATATGCATGGACCACCAGACTCCCGAAGGATGTAATAAGAAATCATGTCAATCTTTGCATATTTGCACGAAATACCTTCTCGGCCTTTGCATTGATGCAAAGTGCCATGCAGGGCATGAAATCAAGACAAGTCACAACCGCCGTCTACTTACTAAACATAACTTGCACAAAGTCGATCTCAAGTTTTTAAAGAAGTTGGTAATGCCAGACACCGTGATTCCAGAACCATGTGAGGAATACCACATCTCAGAATACTGCAGTCGAAAGGACGAATGCTTCAAGATGCACCTTTGTGCGGATTTCATCGTGGGAGCTTGCCAGGGGTGCAAGCTAAACCACGACATCTTGGATTCACAGTGTGAGAAACTGCTTAAAAAGGCCAAGGTTGATTTGAGACGAACAAGAAGAGACTTGTGTAACTTTCTGAAGGTGAAATGGGCTGTAAACCTGGACGAGATCAAGAAATGGAAGGCAGAGAGGAAAGAAGAAACGAAGACTTGCTATGCCATGTTTCCCCCCGTCCAATCTATCACGAAACTGCGTTATGCCCATGTGAGTTTAAAATTTCTTCATCTTTCCACTTGCTTTCACTAAGACCTGTCACAAAATACTAGTACTGCATGAAGGGTATCAGTTGGGCTCGTTTTCTTTTTCTAATTCAAAGTTTGTTGCATCCACGAGATAAATTGTTTGTGAAAATATATTTGTGGGAAGTATGGACGTATGCCATAAAGAAACCTCAGCCACATTAACATAAAGGCGAATACATCCGACCTGAAGTTGAGAATAAGAACTCGCTGCATATTTACTGTACAGTAGGTAATGAAAATCTTCAAGCTATCTTTACTTCATTTTCAATTGAATGGTCTCAGTGATGGATAATAAAAATGAATCAATATATTGGGTTGTTAAGAAAGTCTTTGGAGTTTCTTTCAAATTTTGGCCATGCCCTTGAGTTTGAAAAATAAAAATAAAAAAGTTTGAAAATTAAGCATCTATATAAAGGGCTCACTAATGCACCCTCACATAGTTTTCACTCCATCTTTGGTGAGCTCTGGATAGAGAAAATGGAAGAAAAGCGCGTGCACATCCGACACTGCCTGCTTTTCGACTTCGACCTGGGCATCTCTGCTACTCAGGCGCCCCGTCATCTGTGTCAGACGGAAGGCCGTGACGCCCCCTCCTTCAACACCTGCCACTACTGGTACAGTCGCTTCCGCTCCGGCGACAGGAGCCTCGAAGACCGACCCAGGTCAGGACGTCCCACCTAGGTGGACTTGGACGCTCTGCGCAGCCTGGTGGAGGCTGACCAGAGAGCAACCACGTGCCGTCTGGCCGCCACTATCCACTGCTCCAACACTGCCATCAACAATCATCTCAATTCTATCGGCAAGGTTCTCAAGATGGGAAATTGGGTGCCCCACACTTTGACCCAGTGGGACCTTGATGCCCTGTCTGAACCCTGCACCCATCTCATCTCGCGGAGCCACAGCTTCGACTGGCTTGACCACGTTGTGACTGGGGATGAGAAGTGGTGTCTCTACATCACTCATACCCGGAAGCGCCAGTGGCTCGACACTGCCGAAGAGGCACAGCCAGAGCCGAAACCTGACCTGCACCCCCGGAAAGTTATGTTGAGTATGTGGTGGGACGTCCTCGGCATCGTGCACTGGGAACTGCTGCCGCCCAACACCACTATCACTGCCGACTACTACAGCTCCCAGATGCAGCATTTGAAGCTGAAACTCGAAACGATGCGATCGCAGCACAAAAAAATCTACTTCCTTCACGACAACGCCCAACCCAACACTACGAAGTTGACCCATCTCAAGCTCCTTGAGCTCGGGTGGGAAGTCCTGCCCCACCCACCGTACTCCCCCGACTTAGCCCCCTCAGACTATCATCTCTTCTGCTCCCTCCAGAACCACCTGCAAGGGAAGCACTTTGATACCCAGAACGTGCTCGAAACTGACCTGAAGCACTTCTTCAGGGCCAACCCCCGGCGTTCCACAGGGAGGACATCCACTCCCCGCCCGAAAGGTGGAGGAAGGTTGTGGGCAACGATGGTGCTTACATTGTGGATTGATCTTCTTTTTATGATGAATAAAGGGAGATTGAACAAAAATGAAGAAAAACTAAAGACTTTCTTAACAACCCAATAATTGTACAAATTCAATCCCCTCCAACTGAAGATCAGGAACATATGGTAATCAACGTTCGAACAAACTTTTGAGTCTTGAAAGTGTATTTTTATCGCGATCGCGAAGTCGGCAATATCAGCCAAGAAACAAAAAAATAGTTTTTCATGATAGCAAAATCGCCAGCTTAATCTTCTTGGTCGAAGACGTCTAGTACATGACGTCATATTAGAACGCGAGTATGATTGAAGCTTGCTTAATTACGTAAAACCGCTGAGATTCTGGCTGTGTAGTATTGATTTAATATTTTTCAGTAGACCTTGCACGACTAGCGCTCTAACTAGTACTATTAAGTTTTTGCGCCCAGACATTTAACCCAATTTAAACAATACGACACTAATTGAAATTCCATCCCAATTGCGCGAAATGGCCTGTGCCTAAGCCGACGAAGGACTTGTCAAATATGTATGAAGGAGAAAGAAATCAGTTTCTGATTTTAAAAAGACTTTAACCGTATCTCATTCAATAGCCTGCTCGTTGATGGACCTCGCAGCAAGTCAACTTTATGTGGAAATGTATGAAAAGGATGAGAAGTTAAGGCGCGAGAGGGAAAAGAAAATAATTTGTTGCTGCTGCTCTCAGGAAATTCTCTTAGGTCATTCAAATTTGACCAGAGCGCCAGCTCGGCCATCTCCGAATTGGAGGAAAATCGGCATGCACGTTGAGGAATCGATTTAAGGAAACTAAATTCCACCAATTGTTTATCTATTGCACAGATCACCAGATATGTATTTTAATGTGATCTATTTTTGGCTATGGGCGCCCATACATACTGGATTTGAGGCTGTTTCTGCGATAACTCTAGTTAAGATACAAGCTTTATTCTAGTGTCATTTTAATTGCGATATTGCCGTCCTTAACTTGTTTCTAGACACCATTCTCCTTGGATTAAACAAAATGTTTCACTTGGCCAAACAATTTGGTGGTACAGTGGCCAATATCTACACTTGCCACTTCGGGAATCCCTTGTTCCAATAATTATTTCAAAAGTTCATGGTATGCCATTTCTAACGACACCAAATATGAAATTGGCACTCAAGCGCTTGATGAGATATGATTGTTTGCAGGGTTAGTGTGGAAATTCCTTTTGATCGAACAAATAGACCGATTTCAGCGACCGGCATTTGCTCTCCGCCACCAATGAATCCAAAGTTATAATACTTCATTGAAAAGAAAAATTCATGCCCTCTCTAACAATACAAATTCAAGATTGGCATTCGAATCCTAGATAGTGCATGATTATTTGTCCCAGTAGTGCCAAAATTGTAATTGATCGAATAGTTTCACCGAATTCAGCGACATCCATCTGTACTAGCCACTCCAGACATTGGAAGTTGCAATACTCCATAAGAAAAGATAAGTTTTCCCCTAACTAACATCAAATTCAAGAGGGGATCTCAATTGCTACATAAGATATGACCATTTGTCTGCAATAACTGCCAAAAATGCTGGCTATGGGAATGCAATCCTATAGTATGCCGTCCTGAAAGTGATAATTTTGCTGCTTTTTTCCATTTTAAATATTTTCATCATTTTTCTGGCATGGAAAATTGACAAATATCTTTAGTGGTCAATTTCTTCTGAAGGAAAATTTGGAATCCGGCGGTAACAAAGGGTGGAACATGTTCGAGGACTTCATCAAAACAGAGAATATACCAAAGTACATATTTTCATCTTATGAGGGAGATGATGAGGAGGAAGAGGAAGAGGAAGGGGAGGAGCAAGAGGAAAAGGAAACCTTCAATGTTGCTATTGAGGTACGTGAGAATAATAACTTCGGAAAAGCAGAAATATGTCAGTGCATAAATACAAACCCCTGTGAGGACGCCATCGTGGGAACCTGCTCAGATAACCTTTGAGGGGACTGTAGCCAATGCCGTTAGTCTTCGGACAACTTTAAAAGGTGTCTGGGTGACATCGTCTCTTCCCTATAAACAGATTGCCTCGAAAGGTAATGTAACGGGGCAATGAGGGTGGTTTTTGGATTGATAACTTCTCTATCATCTTACCGTGTTTTCTTACCTTAAAAATGTAAGGTAAAAGGTAAAAAGGTAAAAAGCTGTGACAATCGTCTCTCCTTTGCGTCGTAGCGAAGGACCTTTTACTAAGTCACACAGATTCATTTGAAAGGTAGAACAGCAAGGTAAGGTGATGATGAAGTTACCAGTCCAAAAAAAACACCCTCATTGCTTTGTTATATCACCTTCCGTGGCTGTTTGTGTTAAGAAGAGACGAAGGTAAGAATGATACCTTTCGAAAACAAGGTAACGAGTTAAATTGATGGTTAACGCATTCAGGACAGGGTACCTGACACTTGTAAAACTGCTGGTGACAAGCAATTTTTTTATTCTTTAATTTGCATCATTTAGTAAGAAATTTCATAACTTACAAAATACTGCACTTACGAGGTCTAATCAAGAAGTTCTAAGACTTAATTTTTTATGACTCTGTGGTGTGGTGGCTCTTTCCGATTGCTGATGGTTATATCCTTTAAACTAGTCCTCTTCGGCATCTACACAAATTTTCTGGCGTTTCTTCAGCCACTGGAAGCATTGCTGGCACTCATTTTTGGAGTTTTGAATGCCTAAAATCTCCTTCATTTTAGCACATGCTTTAGTTTAGGGAACAAAAATAAATTACTAGGAGCTAAACCCCGAAGAGTTGGATGGCTGAGGAAGCACGGGATTGCAGGGTAGGTCAGAAACTACTGAAATTGCAAAATAAAGGAAATCTCAGAACATTTAAAACAGCATTACGAACGCGCCGCGAGCGCTGTTGGTGACTCCAAAAAATGAGTGCCAGCAATGCTTCCAGTGGCTGAAGAAACGCCGGAAAATTTGTGCAGATGCCAAAGAGGACGAGTTTAAAAGATATAACCATCACCAGTATGAAAGAGTCACCACTGCGTCATAAAAAATTAAGTCTTAGAACTTTTTGATCAAACCTCGTACATATGTTTCAAGCATCAAAATGCTCAGGAATGTTTACAGAAGCCATTTAGATTTACTGGACCGGGAAGACGTGAAAGTTATCCCTCAATGTAAATCTCCATTGACAGTCATCAATGTGTTAAGTTATTAGTCCAAAAATCACCACCATTACCTGGCTACATTACCATCCAAGGCAGTCCGTGTGCGAGGGGGAAATATCGCAATTTGCTAGAAAGTCCACATTAGACCGTAAGGTTACATGAAATTGTAAGAATTCTTCAACGACACATGTGGAACATTAACTTTGCATCAGCATGTGCATACATTATCATGCATTCCACATGAATTTATTGTGAAACTCAAGTGATATCTGTAACCCACATGTATATACAGTATATATATATAGACGGTCGTAAGTGACTGAGTGAGTGACTAACGCTAATTTTAACCAGGTTCTAGAGAAGCTAGAAATCTGGAACTTCGTACACATGTACCTTTTGGGATGCAGAGTTAAAAAAGTGGGACTTTAGAGGTACATGCCCTGGGAGCATCCATTTTTGGGGGAAGTGTTTCCAAATGTATATATTTGCTTCAGTCAAATGGAGAGACATGAAAAGCTGAAAGTTGGCATGGACGTGCCTACTGAGACACTCAGCTCATAAAAAATCTCAATTTTCAGATGTATGCCATGGGGGCATATTTCTGGGGGGTGACGTTAAAAATTTGTTATTCTCTCCTACCGAATTGGGCAGAAATAGAAAGGTGAAAATATGATGAATGAGTACCTATTGAGAACCTGAATTCAGAAATATTCAGACTTTGGAGGAAAATGCCATGGGCAAACAATTTTAGAGAGATATTTTCAATAATTTTTTTTTTTTGCTGCAGTAGAACGAATAAACATGGAAAGCTAAAACTTTACGTGGACGTGCCTACTGAAACTCTAAGTCAAGGAAAAATGCTAAGTTTCAGGTGCATGCCCTGGGGGCATATTTCTGGGGGTAATATTTCCAAAAAAATACTTTTTTGTCCTACCGCATTAGGAAGAAATAGAAAACTGAAGCTTGCCATGCTAATAACTGAGGAAATGTTGAGTTGAGAAACGATAAGAGTTTGTGGTGCATGCCTTAAAGACACAGCTATTGGCTACATTGGATTTTTGAAAGAATATTTTGCACCAGCAAAAACAGCAAACGGATAAGGCTCAACATTGGCAAGCACGTAGTTCTCCCAGTTCTGATTTAGTAAAAACGTTAATTCTTAGGGAAAACCCTTCGGCTAATTTTTTGCAAAAGACACATTTTCCAGAATCCTTTCTGATCCAATGAATAATAGATCTAAAGAAACTTGAAACTTCGAATAATCGGAGCAACTATTTCGATGAAAATATCAGTTCGTTCTCCCTTGGCACCCGTTTTAACAGGCACAAACTTGTAAGACTTTTTAGCCACTTTGAAAATAAGATGAAGCATTAATCACTAACTTGGACGATGGAGCGCAGGTATATGCCTTCAGGGCGTATTAATGCATGGTGACGCTTTAAAGTAATTTATTTCACTTCAGCCAAGGAAAGACGTAGAAAGTTGAAAATTTACGTGAAAGTGCCGATTGATGTGCTGATTTCCAGGAAAAATTAAATGTTAAGATGTATTTCCTGGGGGCACATTTTTCCATGGAAACGTTTTACTTGTTTTCTTTCTTTCAGCGAAAGGGAAATACATGAATAGCTGAAAATGAGTATGAACGCGGTTAGCGATATGCCAAATTAAAGAAAATTTTCACTTTGGAGATGTATCCCCTGGGGGGCACTATCTTTGTTGGGGACGTTTACAAAAAAAAATTTGATTTAGGGAAGCGGATTTTTACATCGGACTGGGATGAACAAATTCAAAGAAAATCTTCATTTTGGCTACGCATTCCCAGGGCATATATTTTGGTTGGAAAAAGTTCTCTGAATTTTTTGCCACCATACTACAGGTTATATGTTTAGGGGTAGAATAACTAATCTCAGACGCACAATTTCGCTTAGAGAAAGCTGGTTCGTATAGTATTGCTATAGATGGCGCTGTATTGAGGATGAACTCTAAAGTGACCGTTCTGGGGCTATGAAGAATCTCTGATTCATGTTCCTAACATCAGATTGAAAATCACTTCACACAAGCAGGAGTAGCTTAAACTCACGATTAAAAATCCCAGTGGTCAAATGAGTTTTACCCAATTGGTAGTTATGAGAATCGAAAAGCGATGCTTCAAATGTATTTTAAACCGGAGGACCTCGGTTGCTTCGCAATCGAGGTCTAGAGGTTAAACATATAGCGTGCGCGATTCTGGCCGCTTAGCTAGGCCGAGCGACAATTGATTCTTTTTTTGTTTGCTTATGTGTGTGTGTGTGTGAGACAGCTTTACAGGACAAACACTTATAGATATGAACTTGGGGTTTCGATAGAACTCTTCCTTATCATCCGAGGATGTGCCTTTTCAACATTATATTTCCAAATCGGCCACCGGAAAGGGAGGGGATATAACTTTCACAGAAAATTGGAGATTAGTTCTCGTTTCGCCATCTCTCGAAAGAACGAGGAAACGAGAGTTGCCGGTATAATCGCAAGAGAACAGTAGCATCGCTCACCGTGATGCCTCCCCCCTTCTGCCGGATATCCTGGGATTTTTAGCGTCTATGATGAAATAGGGGGCTATCATTTTCTTCAATTCCATTCGCATTTGCCTCCTTCGCTCCATTCACCGATTGGGTGCCGAAGATAATCACGGGTCAATGATGGCAAGCTTCATATAGATACATACTACAGGTAGTAGGTAGCCCGTGTAAAAGCACGGAAGCACATGGGAAAATGGGTCTAATACTTCAGTTTAGGCTAATGGCAGAAAAGAGCGATTGAGAATAGTTCAGGAAAATGCCACGATTCAGTACGAAGAGATTCATAGTGTTTAAAGCATGCCTGCGGTGCGCATTGGCGGAGTGTAAAAGTAGGTACCGCGGGATCATTGGAGTAGCCCCACCGAATACGGAAGCATGCCCTGCCAAAACCCGCCAACACCTCTATCATGCATCTCGTGGTCGCCCTTGGTTTTCTTTAGCCTATGTTTGCCTTTGAATATTCATTTCGTCAAATGAACTGAAGTTCGTTTCACTTCATGCCTCACGTCGGGTGTAAAATAGGTCGACAGTGATGATGCAAGGGCGGCGTAACGTTATCACCTTCGTAGGCCCAGCAATCTCAGCAAAGGCAGGCCTGGAACTTCAGGCCCACTCGAGAAATTGGAGACAGAGAAACGGGATGGTTACGACGCCGCCGACGTCGTCTTTCCGATCCAAGAGTAAGCGGTCCTGTGCCATACAGGTGGGATCCCGCCATTTTCACCCTCGGGAGTAGTTCTCCTTTTGAGGAATAAGAGAATGAGGTTTAGATTGATGAAAGTGGTCGGAATCCCAATAAATATACGGGCGGTGATATCATACCGGGGAGGAAGTCATCCTTCCTCCAGATATGAAAAAGGACTCCGAGTGTAATAAGCGGGGACGTTTTACGCGTCCCTGCGGAAAAATTCATATCGAACCCTTCAAATGGGTTCGATATGAACTTTTCCCTCACGCAAAGGACTCTATGTGGAGAGCACACGCGATCGCGCTGAGCGCAAGCGTTTGTTGTGTGTGCGCGCGCATGCCACGAACCGGGGTAGTCTCTCAAGATCATGGTGACTCCTTCCACAACAAAACATTTCGTTTCCTCCAGTTGCAGCAGGTTTACCTGCCACTAGTATCATTAATCTTTTATGAAGCGAACCGCGACGAAGGCGCGTTCATAGCGCGTTTGTTTGCCTGAAGGGCAAACCAATTCGCTAGTATTATATGTACATACGAGGTATATGTTCATCTGCACATATGATTTGTACATGTACAACTCACATGAGAAAAGGTTAACTTTAGCCTAACGACATTTGCATGATTTTGCATGAATATGATCTTTAAATATTTTGTAAGTCCCTTTAAGCAGTTTCTTCTTTCAGCTCTCACTAAATGATGTAACATTATAATATCCAAATGATTTCATGAATATAAGGAGCATGTAATTCCCGTTAGGAGTTGTCTAGATAATATATCCTGCATGGCATTGTAGAAAAGGCAAAATTGCCTTCCTGTTTCAACATTACACCCAAAAACCTTCTTTTTTCATTGTCTTACTTCTTATATGAGCAGTACCCTCTCATATAATTACCAGGCCATACTATGTTCTTGGCAATTTCTACAAAAATTGCTTGATGGAATTCACAATGGAAACACGATGAGTTTCTCCTCATTAGTATGTCTGAGAATCGGGTGTTTCAAAAGAATGATTCATTTTCCTTCATCATGGAGCAACGAAGGCGCGGCCAGTGCGGATATCTCGGTTAGGTCAAAGGTGGATTTGCCGAATATGAAATATGGAGAATAAATAGGTCTCTGACCTTAAAAAAGTTTAAGCGTATCTCATTCAATACCCTGCTCGTTAATGGGATGACACCTCGCAGGAAGTCCCCTTTATGTCGAAATGTGTGGAAATGGTGAGAACAGGTGAAGGCTTGAGAAAAAAATGAACGGGGGGTTTTCCTCTCAGGAAATGTTATAGGAAATTTCTTTAGTTGGTATTTTATTCTGAAGGAAAACTTCGAATCCGGCGGTAGCAGAGAGAGGTACATGTGGGAGGACTTGATCCCAACAGAAAATATACCAAAGGACATTCCTTCATCTTATGAGGGAGATGATGAAGAGGAAGAGGAAGAGGAAGGGGAGGAGCAAGAGGGAAAGGAAACCTTCAGTGTTGCTATTGAGGTACGTGAAAATAATAACTTCGGAAAAGAAAAAAGGCGTCCAAGTGCCTGAATACAAACCTCTGTGCAGACGCCATTATGGGAGCTTCATCAGACAACCATTGTAGGTGCTATAACCAGACAAAGACGGTGTACTTCAGACTAGTAGCTTCACCTTCACCTTGGCTTTTTATCTCAACCTTCAAAAGTTCCCTGTGTGACTTCGCCTCCTCTCTATAGATAAGAGACGAATGTGAGAATGTTACCTTTTGAAGGCAAGATAACGAGGTAAGTTGACAGTTGAGTTACAAAACCAAAAACGCATACTAGTTGTTGCCTGGTTATATTACCTTTGATGGCTGCTTCTGTGAGGTAGAATATTGCAATTTGATAGGAAGTCTGCATAAGATCTTAAAGTTTCATGAAATTGCATGCATTCTTCCAAAAACACATTTTGAAAATCAACTTGGCATCAGCACCTATATATACAGTGTGGCCCATGAGTCACTATTTGAAAAGCAAACATACAAGGAATCAAAGGATTCTTTTTCCTGGAATATGAATATGGCTTCGAAACACGAACACATCTAAGTGGGGCTTAACATTCTAATAGAATAAAATACAATGAGAAGGGAAAAAGCGAAAGCAAAAACTAAAAGAGTAACCAGGAAATGTTCGATCAAAATACACAAAGGGAGGTGAGCTTTACCTGACTGGATCATCTGGATTATCATCAGAATCATAAATTTATTGAGATCTTTGTATGGTTCTGTTTTTGATGCTGTTCCTTTTGCGACCCTTCTCATTTTTCTTTCGTCAAGCTATGGATTTGCAACGTTAAACCGAACATGCGCTCAGGTCTATGTCTTACGACATAATCAATCCAAACTAGTGGAATATTATTGTCCTACCATTAACATATTCATAGAGGTACTCTTGCACTAAATTGTACATGAACACGTAGTTCTATGGAACGATTTTCCTGGAGATACCCTACAACTGAAACACGATTGTTTCATATCCAATATCTGAGCGCGCTCAGATTTTGCACTCGTACTCCTTCTCACGATCATAGGAAATCAGAACCACGGCATCTTCGATACAACAGGGAAACTACAGCAAGATAATTCAATCGCCTGAGAGGACGTCGAACAAGCAGTCGACACTTTTAACCTAAGCGTTCAAGTGAAGTTGCACATTCCCGAAGCGTTCGTGTCAAGTAGTTTTCCCCTATTGGAAACCTCCCATACCTCTTCGTCGTCTCAGAACATCCATTGCATGTCATTAAAATTCCGTCTTCTTTTCAGCGCACACACAGTTGCTCGCATGTTTCCATATTTTTATGTTTATTCGTCGTACCAAGTGTCCTCATTTTCCTCGCATTTTTCTTCACGGTTGGCACAATCCAGTGTCCAGAAAACATTTGCTCTGATAATAATTTCTCCCTTACGTTCCGGGTGAATGACGGCACCAGCATATTCTGATTGTTCCAGGACTATGATGCCTTTCCGGTTGGTTTCAATAGCCCGGTTACCACTTCTGAAGAAGAGCCAGAAAAAGTGGGCTTCGCGTTCCTCGGAGAAGGCTATAATGGTGCACGTCCGTCACTTCTCGTCCAGTTCCGGGGGTAAATGCATGTTTTAATATTTCTTTCGTTACTTGCTTTTCTCTTACAGAAGGACGCCCATCCAACTTGAGAGCTATAGTCGACATATTACACCAGCATCAAGAAGGTAAAAGAGCCCTTAAAGTAATGAAGAGCCGACGAGGAGATCGAGATGGGGCGAAAGACGAAGAGATTCCTGGGGGAGAGTATGGGGAGGATCGACAGAGAATCCTGAGAGAAGCGGTCGGCAGATTTCGGCAAGGAATCGGGGGTCAGCATCCCGGTAAGAAACTGTCCTTTACATGTTCTTCGTCATCTCTCAGCCTCATATGTCCCTGGATGTATGAGGATCGTTCATGCGGAGGCTGTGACAGAGACAGAATGGTGTTCCTCTTTTCCTCCCGAATTTTATTTATTTAAAGCGACTCAGACTTTCCGAAGATTTTAGGTTTTTCTGCATTTTCCGTTGTTTTCTCCAATTGTTTTTTGACTGGGACGATCAACAAAAGCTACCCAAGCAGCATGTTCACGTAAACAAGATGTCAAATTTTTGCAAACAATGTAAATTTCTTGCGATTGCCATGAAAATTACATCACGTTTACGTAAAATTTACGTTCCTATATTTACGTCACCAAAGTGTACGTGTATTTTACATCAACTAGACGTCTCTCCATCTGACGTGAAGTATATGATATCAAGTTTATGCGATATTAACACCATACCATCCATATGGAACTTTAGCTGACCATCCTGCAGTTGCAGTACCAAGATTCCTCACTAGATGGAACCCTCATTCCCTTCATCCTACAATTACTATTAAGTACTGGCTTTCCTGATATAGTATCAGGTTTTCCTACCATCCATCCACTTTTTATTATGCAATCCATGAATATATATATGGAAAACATGAAATGATTATATAT
>CAJPEV010002275.1:0-10148 GCA_905338385.1 Darwinula stevensoni | reverse complement strand
CAGCGACGGGGAAGAGGTGAAACTGTGGGGGGGCTTGGGGTCGTGCTGGGGAGGGATGGCAGACCGAGTCTTCCTCTTCGCTCGGAAGAAGACGTTCGTCGTGGAAGTGGACGGAGAAACGTCCTGGAGTCTCCCAGATGATCGGTCCATCTCCTCTCTTCCCTTTCTTTCCTCACCTTTCCACGTTTCCTTGTCAACGTGCCTCGTACCATGCACCGTGCCTGGGAAAGGGTTCTATCTCTTTGGGGGAAGGTCGGGAGACGGGAAGAGATCTCTGTCGGACGCTGCCATGTTTCTTCCCGAGGTGGGAGGAGGGGTCTGGCTTTCTCTGCCCGATCTCCCGAAGAAGATGTACGGGGCAGCAGGGACGGCTCTTAAAGATGGCTCCTTCCTCATTATCGGTGGAAGGGATGGAAGGAAGAATAAAGTGTTGAAGACGGCATATGTGTTTGACCCGCGCAAGGGTAAGAGATACGACCCCCTCACGGACATGCCGGAACCGGCGGTAGCGGCAGCGGCGACAGTGTGGAAGGGGACGCAAGTCATAGTCGCTGGTGGAATCACAGGGAAGAAACGGGATAAAGCCTCCTCCGAGGTCAGAGTCTTCGATCTGAGGGCGAGAGCATGGGAAACGTCCTCTTCTTCCCCCTGGCCCTGTCTCCGTACCCCAAGGTGGTGTCTCGGCCTGGTGAAAGATACGCAGGACCGGGTTATCGCCCTCGGCGGCGGGAAGGGTCTCGCCACTCCTGTCCGAACATTGGAAGCGTTGGGGGAGGGTGGATGGAAGGAATCGCGCCTTCCTCACGCTCTTACTGGCTGCTTCCTTCCTCGGGACCTACTGTGAATGGTGATACCCTGCCTCTCCATCATGTTGGTCGGATATACATGAGATCGTCGTATGTTTTTATTTTCATAACAAAAGGAGATGACGAGTGGATCTCGGGAGTCCCTACTCTTTCCGTGCAGTCACTTTCTTATGGAGATTTCGGCATTTATCTCCCTTCGTGTTTTGCACCACGAAAATATCATACTGTTATATATTTTTATATAAAGGAAGAGTACAATTGTCTTGCTTTATTTGTTAAGGTGCTCCACTCATACCTTCATTTGTTGCATTCACTGCATTCGCTGATGATCGACTAATACCATACACGAATTTAAAAAATCGTAGTATCATCGTTGATAATTCCTCTCGTTCTGCAAGATTTCGTTCGATGAAATCGACTCTCACCATCAGGTGTCAATTAAGCGTCATTTAAGGTGTCGATGGCAATTTCACGAAGTAGAACGCTTTCTCTAGATGACTCAAACGTTCTTTAGAACCCGTTTTCACTATGTGAGGAAAGGTATATTGAGGAAAAGTAAGGTCATGAGTAAGAGTAGCTTTTAAGAGGAGGGCAAGATACAGTAAGCTTCATGACTTTGCGGGAGATTCTGAGCACACCTTATGTCGTGGCTCTTTGCTTTTGTGGGCGTGGTCCCACACGATACTTTGTTTGGTACGGAAGGTTTTTGGCTTGACAATGTCCTCAAGATTGCCGACTGAAAGGAACCGAGTTCACCCAAAACTGAATTTCTTCTGTGATTGTTATGAAGATAGGACAGGTTACCTGCTCCCTCTATCCCTGTAAATATCATGAGTAAATTTGTTGCCAGATATCGGGCATAAAAGTTTACCAAACGCCAGCCTCCTAAACCCGAAGTCACACACGCACGCTGTGGATGAGGACTACATGCAATTTATTCAGGAATCTTGCTTCTAACGTGAAAAATGAATCGTTGAATTCATTTGAATTGCTGAGTGACTTCTCCTAATCTGGGAGGGGATTAACAACAGTGGTAAGACTGATTTTGATGTTTCTATCCCAGGCAGCACACTCGCGTTGGGCTAACTTAAGTAATACATTGGTTTGCCGGAAGTGCGATGTGAGCCCACAGTTGAGCCCTTGTAGGCATGCCCCTCGATTGCCTCCTTCTGAGGCATTCACATTTCATAAGGGAGTAGAATTCAATTTGGATTTCATCCATCGCTCATCTAGTTCTTTTCTCGCTCCGTAAGTCCTTGTACGGAGAGATCCTTTGGGGTCTTTTAATGTACGAGTCACATCCAGATCTACACCACCCGAAGGAGAGCCCGACGCATTTCCCTCAATGAATTATCCTCGCCACAGTCGTCAGGTCCCCTATTTGAACTTATCTTTTTCCACAATTGCGGGGAGTCCCCCTGGATTGTTTACTTTGTTTAAGTAAATCCATTGAGGAATTTGAGTGTCTTCGCCTACGTTGTCGTTGGGAAAAGATCGGATACCGCATGAAATGTGCAGAGAACTTAATAGTGGATCAATCCTTGATGCTTTGAGATATCGAATTTTATGCTAGCAAAGTCGCAAAATGTGTGGGAACCTTGCTTGTTAGAATCACTGAGATAGATGTCGCCCAAGCAGATTGTACGAATGTTGGCTGCCGCGATAGCGCCGAAGTTGAGCCTACATGAACAGTCCACACCGATTTTGGCCCACTCTCCCCCACTCACGCCAACGTGGGTCCAACATGGTGTGCTGCCTGGGATTCAATTGCTTCGATCCTCTCTTTGCTCCATTTTTCTTAATTATGATGGTTAGCGCACTGACCGCAACAGTAATTCGTTGTGACGATCCCACATACATATGATCCGACCATGTAATGTAGCGATTCTGGGACATTTGCGATAATGAAAAAACTAAGATGTATATGCCAATGTTTTCCTAGCGACAAGAACGCAAGGAAATCAGAAAAATTCTGCAAGATTCCGAGATAACAGACGATTGCCTGAGGACGATTGCCCTTAGTAGGACTTCCAGCATGATTTTCTAGGAAAGGCTTCTTTAGTCCCCGCTCTATAGTACAAACAATGTTACTTGCGAACAGCACTCTGCATCGACCGTCAATGGATGTATCCAGGAGACGCATGGACAACATGCGACAAGGCCGAGGAAAGGGGATCCCCGTCATAGATATTGCAGATAATTGCATAGCGCACATAAGAATGCATGACCCGATATTCTTCAGTTTGCAAAGGACCGTCCATCCTTCGTGTACTGCAAGTGCTTCTGTTCCAGTGAAAGTTAATTCCAACGTGTCGATTTCATTGCTCCGAGAGGATTTTTCCTGCCAAGAAATTACACAACTAGAAAGTAAATGTGGCCCCCCATTTCCACATCTCCTAGAAAACTAATAACTTCAAGCGCATTTGTTTACTCTTTCAAGAGAAATGCACATCTCCTTCAATGAACCTTATGACAATTTTGAGGATTGCAACACGAGCAAAAATACTTCCTGTTTACATTTTTTGTCTCTGGATAGACATTCAAGAATTCAGAAATGAGCCTTCTAACCGCTTAGAGTAAATGAAAGGGTAGACTTCTTTGCCTCAAATAGTTTTCCAACAAGCTTCATTCATTTTCCTTAAATTTGAGTCCGAATGGGCTGTCTCTATCAATAAAATATCAAGTAAAGGAGAGACCGTCAGAAGTTTCACATGTCCATGGACATCCTTTCCTTTTCTGCTCCATCCAAGTCCTTTCCCCGACAGGTTTTAAGAGTATTTTGCTCCCTATTCAGGACGAATCTTTCCCCAGCAGGGTTCTTCTAGCGCTCTACGCAACAGCCACCAAGAACGGTCTGGTACAACAAAATGAGACTTTAAAATGATTGAATCGTGGACATGGGTTTGCTAATCGTGATTTTGATGGTTTCCTAGAAGTGGACAGGATGCGGGTGAAGCTGCTGCTTGCCTTCGTGATCATCGGTCTAGCTACTTTGACAGGTAAACCTTACGAATGCTTCAAAATATAAGTATACATCAAATCACTTAAAAGCAAGTTTCGCTAAATTGTCACAAGTAGAACATTTATTCATTTTATGTTCTTGGGTTTAATTAAATGCGCTTAACTATGGTAAAGTGAATTATTTTCGGAACTATAACCAGAGAGTTTTTCCAAGAAAGCTGATGGAAGCGTGAAAATCATCATACGCATTCATCCTGACATGATTTGCGCAGACAAATACACACGCAGATTTCTATGAACGATCGTAGCGAGGATCTCATCAACAACAAAACGAATTTACGAAATTTGCC
Organism: Darwinula stevensoni; assembly: GCA_905338385.1. Taxonomy (NCBI): domain Eukaryota; kingdom Metazoa; phylum Arthropoda; class Ostracoda; order Podocopida; family Darwinulidae; genus Darwinula; species Darwinula stevensoni. The sequence continues at coordinate 6,031 of CAJPEV010002275.1, read as the reverse complement.
GGAGAAACTCGGTCTTCACCGAGATAACTCTGCCAAGACGAGATGAGAGGGCGCGTGTTGGGTAGTGGCAGCTCGTAATATTCAGCGCTAGAGTGTCGTCTATGGTTCGGAGGTAGGCAATGCCCTCCCCCCCCTCCTACCCTCCTGCGTACCCCCTCTCCATAGACGGAAACAAGCGCGAAATATCACGTGATGCCACTGGTGTTGGGAAAGTGATGCGTTACTGCAATCGGAGTACATTTAACAGTTAACCGTGAAAGTGACGGTATACTTTTCGCCAAGCGTAATGGTGATCCTTGGTAATCTGACTACTTTTTCAAAGGGAAAAGTTACTGAGGCATTCCAGCTCAAGGGGTGGTTGTGCTTCAGACTCCGATTTGCTTGAAAAAATTATTGCATGTTGGCGATCAAGACTTATGAAAAAATCCCAAATTTTCGCTCTCTGGTTCAAACGGATCTCGAGATATGCGGCCCGAAACATCGCACCCAAGAGGAAAAGTGCCCTTTAGGGTTAAAGCGCTATCTTTGGTCCTAGTCGAGCTAGAAACGCGTTTTTGGACTCTAAGTGAAGCTGAGACAATGGAAAATCGTATTATTAAATGCATTTTCTAATGCATTTATTACAAATTGAGTTACGCAATTTCCAAAATGGTAAATATTGCTGAATTTTGCACGGAAATTATTAGCACTAGGATGCATGGTAACACCACGACCTTTCACAACATTGTAGACTAAGACAATTGTAATTCAATATCTAAATTTCAACTTCCTACGTTTTTGAAGCAACTTAAACTTAAATTTGAAAAGTCCAAAATAGCCTATTTTCACCATCTTTGGCGATTCGTACTTCCCGTTTGAAACAAGATATAAACTTGTAACTAGTATCAAATGAGAGATATCTCCAAGCGCATTCCATTGATATATTGCTCGCGTTGTTACTTTTACTTTTCAGTTCTGTGTGTTTTTTTGAACTTTTGAATTCCGCAAATTCCGAAACGAAAGATATGACTGAAATTACAACGATGGGAATCTTGGTTAAACAACCAGACCTATGCATATCTCACATTTGACTCATAAATGTCGGTATTTCTATTATATGCTTGCATTGAGTAATAAAATATCAATGTTTGACATATTAATGGATTTCCAAACGCAATAGTTTAGTCTGTATCTTAAACGCATGGAAGCATGTACATTTCAGAAGATTCAGACTTCAGATTGCAATATGGCCCACAAAGGCACCTTAAAGCTAGCAAATAACCAATAACTGTTTGGGGCAGTATTATGGGAGTAGGGGCGATATTGGACTGTCTGACCAGAGTCTGGATATTGCCCCTGTGGTCTGCTTCCTTGTGCACCACTACACCACTACATGGCGGCAGATACCAAACCTTACACTGAATATGGTTGGCAGTTCAGTAGCATATACGGTTGTGCAATGGGAAACAAATAAAAAATTCCTTTTGACCGCCCCTCGTATGTCAAATGTCGGTGTTTATAAGTTGAAAGACTTTATATTTAGATTTATTACAGGCATGAACACTGCCATTTGACGCATGCGACAGCCACATTACACTTTGTTACAGCCATATTGCACTTTGAAGGAACACAACTCCATTCTGAAGTCTGAATCTTCTGAAATGTACATGCTTGCATGCGTTAAAGATTCCGACTAAACTATTGCGTTTGGAAATCCATTAATATGTCAAACATTGATATGTTATTACTTAATGCAAGCATACAAGGTATAATGGAAATAGCGACATTTATGAGTCAAATGTGAGATATGCATAGGTCTGGTTGTTTAACCAAGATTCCCATCGTTGTAATTTCAGTCATATCTTTCGTTTCGGAATTTGCAGAATTCAAAAGTTCAAAAAATCACAGAACTGAAAAGTAAAAGTAACAACATGAGCAATATATCAATGGAAAGCGCTTGGAGAGATCTTTCATTTGACACTAGTTACAAGTTTATATCTTGTTTAAAACGGGAAGTACGAACCGCCAAATTTGGTGAAAATAGGCAATTTTGGACTTTTCAAATTTAATTGAAAGTTGTTTCAAAAAACGTAGGAAGTTGAAATTTAGCTCTTGAATTGCAATTGTCTTAGTCTACAATTGTTGCGAAAGGTCGTGGTGTTACCATGCATCCTAGTACTAATAATTTGCATGCAAAATTCTGCAATATTTACCATTTTGGAAATTGCGTAACTCAATTTGTAGTAAATTCATTAGAAAATGCATTTAATAATTTATTATTAAATGCATTTTCTTTATTAAAATTTATTACATTTCTACATTTCCATTGTCTCAGCTTTAAATTGATAGTCCAAAAACGCGTTTCTAGCTCGACTAGGACCAAAGATAGCTCTTCAACCCTAAAAGCCACTTTTCCTCTTGAGGGCGAAGTTTCGGGCCGCATATCTCGAGATCCGTTAGAACCAGAGAGCAAAAATTTTGGATTTTTTCATAAGTCTTGATTGCCAACATGCAATAATTTTTTCAAGCAAATCGGAGTCTGAAGCGCAACCACCCCTTGATCACTTGAGCAGAATGCCTCAGTAACTTTTCTCTTTGAAAAAGAAGTCAGATTACCAAGGATTACCATTACGCTTGGCGAAAAGTATACCGTCACTTTCACGGTTAACTGTTAAATGTACTCTGATTGCAGTAACGCATCACTTTCCCAACACCAGTGGCGTCACGTGATAGTTCGCGCTTATTTTCGCCTATAGAGAGGGGGTAGGCAGGAGAGGAGGAGGGGGGGAGGGCATTGCCTACTTCCGAACCATAGACGACACTCTAGCGCTGAATATTACGAGGTACCACTACCCAACACGCGCCCTCTCATCTCGTCTTGGTAGAGTTATCTCGGTGAAGACGGAGTTTCTCCGGCAAATTTCAGAAATTCGTTTCGTTGTTGATGAGATCCTCGCTAAGATAGTTCATAGAAATCTGCGTTTGTATTTGTCTGCGCAAATCATGTCAGGATGAATGCGTATGATGATTTTCACGCTTCCATCAGCTTTCTTGGAAAAACTCTCTGGTTATAGCTCGGAAAATAATTCACTCTACCATAGTTACCTCTACCATATGCAATTATCTGCAATATCCACGACCGGGATCCCCTTTCCTCGGCCTTGCCGCATGTTGTCCATGCGTCTCCTGGATACATCCATTGACGGTCGATGCAGAGTGCTGTTCGCAAGTAACATTGTTAGTACTCTATAACGGGGACTAAAGAAGCCTTTCCTGGAAAATCATGCTGGAAATCCTACTAAGGGCAATCGTCCTCAGGCAATTGTCTGTTATCTCGGAATTTTTCAGAATTTTTCTGATTTCCTTGCATTCTTGTCATATACGTATGGCATATACGTCTTAGTTTTTTCATTATCGCAAATGTCCCAGAATCGCTACATTACATGGTCGTATCACATGTATGTGGGATCATCTCAACGAATTGATGTTGCGGTCAGTGCGCTAACCATCATAATTAAGAAAAATGGAGTAAAGAGAGGATCGAAGCAATTGAATCCCAGGCAGCACACCATGTTGGACCCACGTTGGCGTGAGTGGGGGAGAGTGGGCCAAAATCAGTGTGGACTGTCCATGTAGGCTCAACTTTGGCGCTACCGCGGCAGCCAACATTCGTACAATCTGCTTGGGCGACATCTATATCAGTAATTCTAACAAGCAAGGTTCCCACACATTTTGCGACTTTGCTAGCATAAAATTCGATATCTCAAAGCATCAAGGATTGATCCACTATTAAGTTCTCTGCACATTTCATGCGGTATCCGATCTTTTCCCTAAATGCATTTAATAATACGATTTTCCATTGTCTCAGCTTCACTTAGAGTCCAAAAACGCGTTTCTAGCTCGACTAGGACCAAAGATAGCGCTTTAACCCTAAAGGGCACTTTTCCTCTTGGGTGCGAGGTTTCGGGCCGCATATCTCGAGATCCGTTTGAACCAGAGAGCGAAAATTTAGGATTTTTTCATAAGTCTTGATTGCCAACATGCAATAATTTTTTCAAGCAAATCGGAGTCTGAAGCCCAGCGAAAGTGACTGAAATTTGACCATTTGAGCTGGAACGCCTCTACTATTATTCCGTTATTTTCTCGTACGAAGCCTTGAATGAATGCTTGAATATGGGAAGGGAGAAGAAGAAAGGATGATAGACGGAAACACGTTTCCATCATAATAGACTTGGAGCATGTTGCTATTAATTGTGGAAGTATGCTTCCGTAATGAATTTGCTTTAAGTTCCTGCTAGAAATATGGGGACGCCTTTCCCATTTGTTCCCATCTTCTTCACCGATTACATCCTCAAGAAAGCAACATTACAGATTATATTTTGCTCCAACGGAATCTTTAATGAATCACAAATTATTTTTTGGAGGTCACTTTCCCAAGACAGTCCTAACGGATGAGATTCACATTAGGTGCGATCGGCAACACCGATTCTGCACCGAAAGTTCCTCAAAACAGCTCTTGCATTTTTTTTGCAGATGCCTTGAAGTGCGTCTCTTGCGGACCGGTGGCGGGTTCTGGCATGCCTTCTTGCGATGGCAAGAATATTCCGCCGAAGATTTGTTCGACTGATTATCAAAACCCGACCTGCGTATGTTAGCAAAGGAGGTGAGGATTATAGGGTTTTTGCATATTCTCGACAGCTCTGTCAGTCTGGGGGATTTAGCATGGAGGAACTGTTACCAGTAGCTTAGTTTTCCTGTTTGCGAGGAAATCGGGTAACGAGGTACGAGGTAAGTGGCCTCATTTCGGTTCTTCGTCCGCCATGTACTAACCTAGTTCTTTCTTCACATAATGAGCATTTTAGGTTAGACGAGCGTGAAACAAGGCTTCTTTCAGGGTCGAGTCAAAGGAACATGCCAATAGTGAATATTGTGCCGCACATGCACTAACTTCCTCCTGTGCTAAAGTCGAACAAGTTCTTGGAAATGTCCCGTACTGTTTCAGAATCAGTGGTATCTGTACCATAAATTAATGCTAATAGCCCATGAGCTAATCGGTGATGCAAGAGTATTGAATATGCTGGGACAACGAAATCAGCAAAGTCGTCTTGAGTCTCATGAAAAGCTGCTAAACCGAGGCGTTCACAATAGCGATTGTGACAATGAGCTCGAATATCATGATGATGGTGTTTAGGAACAAAAGCTCCCAATGTACTGTAAGCTGTACGTGTATAAATATAATGAAGCGGTTCAGTTCCGAATGGGTAATGCGATGAACAGAGGATGTGAAGGAGACGTTATGCTCACAATAGACTATTCAAATTTCCGCCTATTAGACGGCCAGCGTAGCGGCCACAGGCTGTTAGTGTAACATTAGAACGCCAAGACATCCCACATACGATTAAAGTGTTTTTTCCTCAAATTTCAATATTGAACTCGACGGACATGCCCACCATACAAACGGGAATAACTGGCACTTTGACTCGAGTGCTGTCCTCTTAAGTTGCAGCCGAGCCTCAGCTGTTTTCGTTGTTCAATGTAAATATCCAGTCTATTTCTTAGGTCAATGCAATTCAGAGAGCAAACGTTTACATTACTATGCCACCTTTAAATATATTTAAGGAATTCATTTCATTCCGTTCAAGGTCTGGAAACGCCCGAACCGTAAAGCGCCCCATTAAAGTAACCGTGTGGGGTTGGTTTTCGACCAGAGGCTTTGGTGGCGTCGTATGCCTAAAAGAGAATCTAAACGCCGCACTGTTAAGGGACATCTACAAGCGCGGGCCTCTTTTAGTCATCCATGGACCAATGCAGTCTCGTCATGGAAAGTGCAGGAAAACGATGATCCGAAGCACAAGTCGAAACTGGCAACAGCAGAGAGCAGGGATCGGACATCTAAATCGGCTAGCCACGTTGCCCGATCACAACTCGAATATTTTCTGTTCAAAAATCCACCCTATTATTACTATTATTATTATTATTTTACCAGCATCCAAGCAATCTCTTCTGGGTTCAGTCATGTTGCTCATTTGCATTTGGAATCTCAGATTTTCCT
>CAJPEV010002274.1:0-47287 GCA_905338385.1 Darwinula stevensoni | reverse complement strand
CTGACTGACTGACTGACGCTAGATCTAACCATGTTCTAGAAGGGTTAAAAATCTGAAACTTGGTACACATGTACCTTTTGGGATGCAGAGTTCAGAAAAAAATCCGACTTTAGAGGTACATGCCCTGGGGGTACATATTTGGGGGGAAAACGTTTTTATTAAATATATAATGTGATAGATGCGTATGGCATTCAGAAAGCCAACTGGATGCCCTGGGTTCGATGGCGTAGTAGTAGCAAATCTGACCGGCAATCATGAGGTCTGTGTTCAATTCCCGGCCATTCTTTGGCGTTCTTTCGGCTTATTTTGTCTTCCATCTCCCATTGCTCATTCCCCCTCCATAACATTATTTTTGCTTGAATAAAACGGAGAGTCATGGAAAGCTAAACCTGGCATGGACGAGCCTACCGAGACGATGAGTTCAGGAAAAATGTAAAATGTATATTCCATGCCCTGTGGGGGCATATTCTTAGGGGCCGATGTTTTCATGTAATTTTTTTGCCCTGGCTTATTGGGCTGGGGTGGAAAGATAAAACTTGGTACATAACTACCTATTGGGATGCTGCATGCGGAAAAATTCAGACTTTGCAAGTAAATGCCTCGGGGCACACATTTCAAAGGGAGATGTGTTCAAATAATGTTTTGCATTAGTTAAACTGATGAACATAGAAAGCTGAAACTTTGCATGAATATGACTACAGTCGTCCCTCGCCACTTCGCGCTTCGACTTTCGCGGCTTCACTCTATCGTGGTTTTTTCAAATATATTCATTGATCGAGACAGTGAAAATGATACAGCGCGCGCTCGGTTGTCTGAGTCAATTATACACCCCTGTATTACAATTAAAATAAAAATTACGTATGGACTGTGGGTCTATCTATTCGAGCACCCCCGCAAATCCTTCAACGCCAGGTGCAGCCGCTCGACCACTCCTTGTGTGTGGGCAAGAACTTTTTTCCAAAAAATCGCCAATCAGAGCGTGCTGTTCACTGAAGGGCTATCCTATCCTCTTCCCATCCTGACCACCGATTGGCTCAGCCTCACGCAAGCTCGTTTCTCTAACACAAGCTTCTACATCGCCACGCATCGGAAGCATCTTTGCTCTTGTAAGTGTTTTCGATTTCTGAGAACTTTTATCTAAGCCCCACGATAGCTCCTAAACGTGCTGCTTCTTCTAAACCCTCTGACGATGAAACTAAGCGCCGGAGGAAGATGCTTACCTTCCAGGAGAAGGTGAAACTCTTGGATATGATCAAAGATGGCAAGAAAATCGTGGAGGTTGCCCGCCATTACGAAAATATTCGATTTATAAATAAAGAATCCTACTTCGCGGAAATACACTTATCGCGGTAGAGTCTGGAACTGATTAACCGCGATAAACGAGGGCCGAATGTAGTTATCGATTGTACTTCCTCATTTTTAGGGAGTAAAATCGCCAACTCCAGTTTCGCTCCCTTTCTCAGAAATCGCTCATTCTTTTCAAAGAGTGTACCAACCAGATCGGAGATGCCATTTCTGAGAGGTCCTTCGCCAACCTGGAATATCGAAAGTAGTATGACGTCATCGATGACGTCATCGTCCCCCAAAGTTCTCTATCATGGCTGCTGTGTGCGTTGCCATCGACTCAATGCGATTTCAATGCGACGAATTCGGTCACGCTCCCCACTTTCGCAGTTTTTCCCTGGTAAACGTGAATTTCTGGTTTCGTAAAATTTTATCCACGAGCGTTCGTTTCTGCAATTTATGCCTTTTCTGGTTTCAAAGCATTTCCTTGGCTAGTCGCGAGAGGGTGACTAATTAGTGAGCTTTTACACTTCTCCTTTTAATTGCTTACGCAATCACTATGACTTGTTTACTTTATTTCCCCAAATGGAAATACTTTTCAAGCTCATATTAATTATTTTACTTTTATAGCAGCGCTCTTGGAAAATACTTCAAAGCAATTAGTCAAAAGTGAAATAAGCTATGAAGTCAGGGAAAGAGCTTAGTGCTTCAGTCGCGACCCTCTTCTCTCGGCGCCTCCGAGAAACGCACTGACGACCCAGGCGTTTAAGAGGCTCGAGTCATTCCGAAGACTCGAATGACCGTGTCCTCCATTCTCGTTCGTCTCGTTGCACGGCAATTTCGATCGTCCCGACATCTCACGGAAGACGATCGAACTGCAGCTTGGCATCCTTACTGATAGAGTGAGAGGCATGTACTTGCTTCACGAAGGAATGTACGCAAAAAGGATCGCTGAAATTAAGATTAAAGTCTGATTTTCGATCGAGATACGTATTTTCATCTTCGTCAAGTTTTCTGATTTGTTAATCACCTGATTTCTCTCTAATTTTTATGAATACATAATTAGTCTGAGATATTACAGATTCTCGTGATTTCAGCCTTGATGAACTCGGAAATCAGGTGTCGAGATAGAAGGTACATGTAAATATACACAGCACATTTGCAACGAAACGACTCGACTGAGGATTCGCCATTTGACATCCCGTGGGACGCAGTCCGTCGTAATCCATGGAAATTCGCGAGATTTCCGTTCAGAGTATAGCAACAACGCGAAGCGGCAAAACGCGGATCCTCACCGAACGGAGATCCGGCGCCACACGAGTCGCGAGTGAGTCCGAGGCGATGGAGTTCCTCCCCCGCCCGATCGCGAGCCTCTTCCGCTCTTTCTCGCTGGGGAAAGGCTCAACCGTCGTCTGCTTCGTCCGCCAGGCATTGAACTTGAAGATCACAGTAGCCATCGTTGATATCGGTTGGCATCGGTTGACATGGGTTGACATCTGTTGGCATCGGTTGGAAACTACGAAGTCATTCCTTGGGAAAGGAAAGGAAGGCCTTGACTGGAGTCGCTTTTTGGTCGTCAGTCTTTTGATCCTTGGAGTGATTCGAGAGAAAAAAGGAGCGCTGCACTGCCATCGCCGTTCCGAAGTTCCAATGACGGAGGAAACTACAGAAAAATGTGAAAATATGATAAAAGGAGGAAAGGGAAAGACAAAGAGGAGCATGGCCTGTCTTTGCGACTCAAAGGATTAAAGAAAGGCGAGGCACTCGGGGAGATGGAAGCAAGATTTGAAAGATGTGGGTATTTAAAAAATGCAGCACGGCAGAAGAGACTTTCCGACCTGCATCAAAGCTCACTTTAATGAGACTCTTAAAATAGCATCCACTCCAGAAAGAAAAAAAATTATAAAAGGATGAAAGGAACAGGAAGGGAAAAAAAGGGGCCTATGAAAACGAAGCGATCGCCGACCTCTTGTCCATCCCAACCGTCATTCTCTTGTACCCCACGTAGCACAGAAATAGAGGGCCATAAGATGCCCAGGCACTATACTGGGGGATTTCTGCCGGGATCGGAACATGACGGCAAGTGGGTTATGTAGCTGATGGCCCGCTACCTAGTGTAGCTGAAGGGCCACCAGCTCTCTCCCCATAACGTAGTTGGCATTTCCCAAATGCAGTACCAAGAGTCCCCACTAGATGGTACCCCTGTTCCCTGCACCCTACATATGCAATGAAGTACTTGCCTTCCTGATTTATAAAAAGTGTTTCTTCCCCCTCTTTCCTCTTATCATTGTGCAATTTATAAACAGGTACTAGGAAATCGTGGAATTATGATGTTTTGATTTCAACATAAGACTAGGAGAATTGTTAAATGCTGAAGTTAAGCATGGGGATATAGAAGTGTATGGGACTAGGGATGGATTGAGTTGTAATCTCCCCGAATAATTGAGTAAATTGAGTATGGTGAGTTATGGTACATTAAGGGACCTTCTCCTGATCACGAGGTTCCATAATGGATGTCGAAAATGAGAGCAGCGGGTCATATTGGTGCAAACTCTTTTTAATCTGCCAAAGCTCCAAGTTTAAAAGGTGAATCAGATAGCATTAGGTCCCTTCCCAGCTGGTAGTACACCACAAACGAGCTAACTGCTTATGTGCTGGCCCTGTAGTGGCCCGGAAGGTGGCGGGCCAGTGCTGGCAAGATGGACATGTGTCTGATGGCCCACACGCTAATAAAGGTGGTAGGACATCAGCTCTCTCTTCCCCAAAAGTAGGTGGTGGCCCACCACCTACGTGCTACTTGGGGAGGTGATTTCAATTCATGCTGACATAACGATGAAATGAACGAGTGCATGAAGCATCTTCAATTCAAATTCCTCTTGCCTGGTTCATGACTATTAAGTGATGATCATAATACAATTTTCATGAAATCAGGAATAACTTTCGCCTTCAGTCCATGCATCCAGCTTCTGTCGAAGAAATGGAGAAGCTGTAGAAAAATCGGAATTTTTGTTCAGGAAAAGTAACTTAAAAAGTAACTTCTACTTGTAACTATTTACTTTTAGTGAGAAGCAATTCTACGGGTAACTAATTACTTTTTGGATGAAATACTTGTAATTGTAATTAGTTACTTTTCACAAGTAACGCGCCCAACACTGCCCATCATCCGATATTACCCCACTCTCCCCTATATTCTCTATGCCTCGACCCAGGCAGGAAGCTGCGCGTGTGCAGCGGGTCGTGTTGTCCGGTTGCAATGGATAATGCGTACAAACAGAATAATAATAAAAATTTAAAAAAAAATTCAAAGAAGGATTACAATATCTGCCATTTCCCCACAGTACCTATGGGAATGGCAGATGAAAAAACCGATGCAAGACATGAGTTCCATGTCACCAAAATAGGTCCATTGACATTTGTCAGATCACCGATTTGTCATTTCTCATGGACTGACTCAGGGAGACCTGCTCTGCACGGTCCATCTATTCGTGACTTCCGCACTAAGACAGAATAAATTACCTATTAAATATATTTCCTGCTATTTTTGAGAGCTTTAGAAAATCCAAGTAACATTGTTTGGTCTCTGAATCGTCAATCTCTAGTTCTTCGGACCAGAATCGGATGGTTATTGACCGAAGACTTGCAATTTATTCACCCAAATATTAAATTTCAACGTTTCTCATTTCAGTGCCATGCACATCCAGAATCTTCTTCAAGCAATCTACAAGGGACTCGTATTTTACACTTATTTTCCTTCAGTCATTTCTTAGCTGTTGCCAAGACCTTCTCATTCTTCTCATTGTCCTCACCTTCTTCACGTGTTTTGCATGAAATCAACATTTCCTTGTGCCAACTCTCTGAATATTGTTTCATTCTCCACTTTGTCCTCCCTTTCAGACATTTCCGGGATATTTTATATTTCATTCGCAAGAAATGGAGAGTATCACTCCTTCAGAGAATCTGTCATGGTTTTTTAAATCTCCCTCATAATATCTTCGAAGGTATAATCCTTCATCTTTGCCATCCTCCGAATATTTCTTAACGGCCAGTAGTTCCTTCCTATGACACCTTCTGCGTTGGGGTGAACTACCGAGTTCTATCCTGTCCTGAAGATGTCGCTTTCCAAGGCGTGAAGAATGTTTCCACGATGCCTTGCAAGCATAACCAAGAGAAATTAGTAGCTGTTATTATTTGACCGGCCCTAATAGCATGTTGTGACCCTTGAAATATGCTACTTGTGATTTAAAAAAAACAGCTTTTGAATCATGCATCGACTGGTTCATTCGCATGTGCCAGTTCCCTTGGGATTATTCCATCTGGCAATATGTTGCGATATCACAACGAAAGATACACAGAATTTCATATTATCGTCTTGTTCACCATTGACACTCGGCTTCGTCCGGAATGTCTCCTAGTAACTAGGACCTGTCTCACGGAGTGGGATGCAAGGTGGAAAGATTAGCATGGGAGAGCGGCCTACCCTACTGAAACGGATTCATGAATGCATGAAATCCGTCGCATTCGGGAGGACCATTACCTTCTATCGACTCCTACTCCTGGCAGTTCGTTCAAGAAATACAAAGTTTTCACAATATGAGCGAGGTCGCGCTCATCCCGCCGCTATATGTCTCCCGTTTCCTCAAATACTAATGAATGATTCTGCAGAAACTTTCACCCTCAACTCGATAATTTCCCACGTACAAACCGAAGGACGGAAGTCGTTCTAATCAATGAATATGTTGAGAGACGTAAACTAGCTTCAGGAGGCTCTAGGCAATTCTTGCCCGATGCACAGAAGGAGTGAGGTTTGTCTTGTGACGTGAGTCACAAAAACCTACCTTAGGTCTTTTTGTCGAGTGACTGCCTCTGAGCCTCTGCTTCAATTTCCAATAATCCATGCGGGGGCCATCTATATTGCAGATTAAGAATATATAGTTGCATATATCCATTATATTAAATATGAGCAAAACATGCCAAATATGTATAAGTGCCATGTACATTGAACTAAGCACCATATACAGGGCTTATATATGAACCATTTATAGTTCCATATTCATTAAGAATGGCCAAAACATGATATGGTCAGGACGGCTTCCTTTATTTGTACCATGCACATTCCGAGCCAAGCACTCCTGTATGACCATATTTGATAATTCGCACGAAGCCTGAATATGGAGTTCCCGTAAGGGCTCTTATCTTCTGATTCGAGGACTCTAAACAGAATTTATGGGACGCACCATGAAACTGGAAGAATGTGTCAGAATGAGTTATAAAGAGAACATGCATGTATTGACAGATCATTTCCTGCTATAAACGAGATAGAGTACTGCAATTCAGAAGAACGGCACGATCAGAGAACAGTGTACTGTCAGCTATATGTGTATAAATGTAATGAAGCGGTTCAGTTCTGAATGGGTAATGCAACGACCAGAGGATTGTCAAGAAGACGTTATGCTCATAATAGACGATTCAAAGTTCCACATACTAGACGGCCAGCGTAGCGGCCGCAGGCCGCTAGTATGATGTTATACCAGTCGAGAATGGATATTGGTACGGTTTTTTTTCCCCACATCATATGTGTAAATACGCAGAATGTCTCATATGTGAGCTTGGTAGCCGTGATCGTATTATGATTAGTACGTAGCGTTGGACTGCAGAAGCCCGAGTTCTGTTCCTACCAACACATTAACTCGTATTCGTTCTTTTTCCTCTCTAGTTTATGCAACTGCATAGCTTGAATTCATCAGTAAACCACAGGAACGAAAGAGGTATGATGCAGTATAGGGTTTATTTCATGGGTTTCATTTTGCACTATTGCGCAACGCCAATCTCCATCATATTAGTTAATTAATTAATTTGGACTCTACATACGAAAAATACGAGAAGGACGGAGCGGGGAAAGAAAACACATCCCCGTGATCGATCCCTATCGGGCGGCGTGATGGAAGTACAGGGTCGTGCATAAGTTCCAGTACACTTTCTTTCCATTCTCTTACACTTCTTTCCTTTTTTATTCATAAAGTTGAATTTTAATAAAAACCTTAACCTCAGCTTGTTAGTTGAATAATTATGTGCATAGAACAACATGAAAAAAGATAAACGTATCAAATTCTAAGCATGTGCTCAAAATTGGCGCCGTTCTCCTTGATACACTCTCTGTGTCGCTTTGGAGCGTTGCGAATGATGGTTACCAGCTGTTCGACGTTGATTTCATTCCAAGCGCGTTGCAAAGCCGCCTTCAGTGCCTCGGTGCTGCGAAAAAGGATCCCCGAGATCTTTTACTTCCAAGATCGACCAGACCGAATAATCCATCGGGTTCATATCTGGCGATCGCTCTAGCCTTCATCTCAGCCTCTTTGAGTGTCATAGTTCCTGAGAAATTTTTCAAATGAAGACTAAAACTTACTATAATGGAAACATTTCGTATCATAAAAGTCAGTAGAAAAAAAAAACACTCGAATTGTCAAAAATTCGTTGATTAGTGAAAAAAAATAGATTTGCAAAGTGTACGGGAACTTTTGCACAACCATGTATGCCCTGTTTGGTATTGGAACATGTACACTGGTCATTGCATCTCAATCCATTCTTTGGAGCACAAATGACTATTTTTCAACCTAGCACAGACTTACATGGCAGTTCTTTACTCGTCATAAGACAGGCTCACAGTTTTCACTCTATTATTAAATTATTTGTCCAGTGAATTCAAAATGAAATTCTTCATCCCACTAGTTAACTATCTCCAACAAAAAGAAACAGGAAAAGAACATTTTCTCGCGTTTTCTTCAGTTTGGGTCAATGTAATGAACGAAAAAAAAGCTTGCGTAATGAGTTGAATTTGGCTTCTTTTTTTAATACGTACTTGTGATATATATGTCGTTTTGCCACTTTTTCGAATTTTCATGACCCTGAGAATTGGAGGTATAAATAAGTTACCATTTGAAGCGTGGTTCATTTTACAAAATTAGGTTAATTCAAAGATTCATATTTGGAAAAATTGGAAATATAGCATTTTGAACATGATCTCATCAGAAAGAGAATTTGAAGGAAATTCTGAGAATGGCCTCGTACTCGAAATAAAAACGTCCTAACAAATAAAAAATTCTCCATGAAAACGGCCGAAAGTGAAAATTTCATTAGCCACTGCCTACTGAAATCACAGTAAATTCCTGTTGCACTTGTAGCATACTTCTCTCCTCTTCCAGGAAAGGGCGAGATAAGAAACATGCACATCTCCATGACCGTGAAAATGAACCAGAGTCAATCATTGGTGTGATAAAATTATAACCAATTATGGTATGTGCTGTGAATGTCAGCACTGGGGGTAATCTCTGCAAATTGCAATCTTCAAAATTCTGCTTTGACCTCTAGTACCCTATGCACAGGTAGATAAGTATCCATAGATGGTAGGACAAGTGCTGTTAAAATGTGTTTGGAACAGCCCTATTTTCTGCTGTAGTTCACTCGCAGCGGTCACTTTCTCCAAGCGCACTCCGAAAATCGTGGGGTTTTTCTAGGCTTGTGCACATCCCGTTCTTCTCTTCCACATTAGGTTAGACAAGTTAGAAATGAATTTTGGTGCATGAGTAGGCTTTGGAAGGCAATGAAACCTGTCTGCTAAAATCGTCAGGTTTGTTTTATGGTAACTAGCCCCTTTGCCATGCAAGCTTTACTATTAGGCCCTATATTGTCAGGGTCTTCCAAAAGAAAAATGCAATGAGAGAAGGATTGGCATGCTGTAGGATTAGCAAGACGAAGTGACACAGTTAAGTGGTGAAAGGCAAATCTTAGTTTCCTATTGCGTTTTTTTTTCAGGCAAGGTACCACTGTCATCTGAATATAAATGCTGCAGACATGATACCCACTTGGGCTTTTAGATGGCTGCAATCATTTTGTGGATGTTTAAAATGTTTCATCACATTTCTTCATCTGTCAACCCATGCCCCAAAAGTGCAAAAGCTAAAATGAAGACTCCCATCCTAATTTAAGGAATTTGCCTTCTATATATTCTCTGTTGCTTACATCTCTAAATCTCTCCCTTGCCCTTTTGCACGTCACAGTTGTCCCTGCATCTCATGATGGGCTTCCCAGGCGATGATCAGAGGAGAAACCTGGAAGAGTCCATCAGTCGACACGGTTTGGAAACCGCGCTGGAAACCAAAGCTTTTCCCTTGAATCTGACGAAAGCACTCAATCACATGAGTGCACAGGTTGACATGAAATCTGAGGTGAAGTGAAACACAGATTTTGTCCTTGATGCTCGAATAGTTACCTTAGGGGAAAAAATTACCTAGATGAGACATTCCACTGTTGTTTTATTTCATGAAATTACTTGAAGGCAGCAATTTAGGTCATCCTAAATGAATATATGGCACAATGACTACATGTTGCTTCTATAATACTGTGGGACATGGGTGACCTAGATTTGACTCTTCATGCTCCAAAGTAATGTTCACCCTATCAGGGTTTAATTGATGTGGTCTTCTATGAGTAAAGTTAAAGAGTTTTCCTAATATGCAGGCATGCTTCAATTTTTTGAGGGTCATGCCATTCTGGGTTTCTTAGGAGAATATAACCCCATGCTACTTCCTTAAAACTGCAACGATTTGAGTGAGTATTCAGGGTAGAGATTTGTAAAGATGGAGCATTGTGTCATCAAGTAATAATTGATTTCTCTCTTTTTTCCAATTGCTTCAATAACCAGTGTTACTGATTGAAGTTTTCAAGAATGGAAAATTAAAGAGCATATAGATGTTTAATTGGCATGGATTTAAAAATTTACATTTGAATATTTTTGCCTAAACCTTCCAAAAGAAATGGATTCATTCCTGAGTTCATCCTTGGTTCTCAGCATTTTTGTTTCCACAGCTGTGAGGGAAATGCTTTTTTATTGCCAATGATAGTCAAAGGATTCCATCTCTCATATCCACAAGAGAGGCAAACTATGGAAAATGAATTTTCCAGCCAGATTTTGTCATATTACATGAATATGGACTATCTCCATCTCATTATCCCAATGCTACATGAATTTTAATTCTGGCTCTCTCTTGTCCTTCCCTATTCAAATGCAATTTAATCACAGGGGAAAACATCTGTGTTGATATCAATGCAGTGATAATTGAGGGGAAAGTGTTTGGTCTTGGGAAATATGTTCAAGCATCAGGAGTAACTCTGGTCACTGGATCAACAATAAATATTTGATTTTCCTAAAAGCTGGTGACTAGTTAGTCTCATCATGAAACAATCAATGAATGGTGAATCTAGAACAATATTGGAGTATCTATAAAGAGGGACAATAAGAGAGAACCCATAATCCATCATGATTCATAATTTTCGCTGAAAGCCTTGGCAAGTGAAAAGCAGAAGTGCCTTAGATTCATAGGTGGGAGAGGGGCTTCTCTATCTCTCGTTATGAATATCTTTTACAAGAGTGTCAGGGTTTTATCATAATAAAAATCCTGTTGGAAAAGTTTCTGAAGTATGCAATAGGCAAATTAAGAAAATGGGGAGGAGAAGGATGGGATGTGTTTAGGAGTTCTTATTTCTGGCCTTAAAAGATCCTATTCCTGTTTTTTTTTTAAAGAGAATTTGATACCTTATCATTTATTTTATTCTTTTATAGTTTCAGAGTTTCTTTTAACTTCTAGTAATTTTCTTTTTCAGCTGGCTCATTTCACTCTGGCCCTTCAAAACCCAGAAAAAGTTATCTCAGCCCTCTTGACCCAGACATTGAAGACCGGTATGCAGCTGAAAATCCTCGGCCAGGTCTTGCAGGACCTCAGATGCATCTGCTTCCACGAGAGCGACCGAATTGCCATTCCGAATCTGAGCGGCAGCGACATTGTCGTCGAGAAGACTCTGCTAGCTTCCCATGTGTTTGAACTGGGTTAGACCCTGAAGCCATCTGAAGGAAATAGCTTCCTGGACCTCAATTCGCTTTTGCTCGGCGAAGAACTGGTCTCCGTGAGGCAAATCTTATTCTGCATCTGTCTCCCCCTGCTTGATTTGAGGCTCCACGATGATCTTGCTGTACAGCTAATGCAAGTGAGTCACCTTTACCAAATGGTCAGTTCAAACAATCATTTCAATCATGAGGTGAATATTGCCAGATTGGCTGAATGTATGAGGGTAGAGTGATTTACAACGGGTTTGTTATTCCATTTGTGCTCATAATTATCTTGCCATTAAAGGTATTTTAGAGTATAGCCTAACCATGATAGTACAGGATAATTACTATTAAAAATGTTTCCTTGTTTGGTTTTTTCATTATCCCCATTAATGAAATATAAGTTGCTACATTCTAATGTATCTGCTTTGTTGATTGAACAATTTCAACCATATATACCTGTACAGGGTGATTCAAAAGTCACTATACATTTTTGTGACGTCTTTACTAATTAAATTTTTTTTTCAGGTAACATGAAAGAATGTTGACTATAGAAGAACGAACAGCCATTGTTTGTGCTGGATTGCGAGGAATGACCTATGAAGAGGTGCGGACAGAATTTTCCCGCAAATTCAGAAAACCAGGCCCAACTAGACTGGCTATTAAGACTCTGGTCAATAAATTTAAGCGAACTGGTAGTGTTCATGACGAGGAACGTCCTGGGAGGCCGGCCGTAACAGAAGAAACCGTGCAAAGCATACAGGACGCGATCACACGGAGCCCCACCGCATCTACCAGAAGAGTTAGTAGGGAACTAGGTATCCCACAAACCACCGTATGGAGAACCCTCCGTTACAAACTGAAGAAACGTGCATATCACATTCAGATTATGCATAACCTTGTAGCTGAGGACTACGTTGCCCGACAAGGTATGTGTGAAGACCTGCTTGAAGCTGTGAGAAGTGAAAATTTGATGCACAATGTGTTGTTCAGCGATGAGGCCACATTCCATATCTGTGGACATGTGAATAGACACAACTGCAGGATATGGGCAGAACAACAACCAAACGCATTACAGGAGTGGCAACGGAACTCACCCAAGGTGAATGTGTGGTTGGGAATATCAAAATCAATGATCTACGGCCCTTTCATGTTCGCAGAACCAACTGTTACTGGCAACACATATCTTGATATGTTAGAGCAATTTTTGGTGCCACAAGTGATACAAAATGGGATCATGGATACTGTTGTTTTCCAACAGGATGGAGCACCACCCCATTTCGCCATCATTGTTCGAAATTTCTTAAATCAAACTTTTCCTGGTAGACGGATTGGTCGTGGGGCGCCGAGGCTTTGGGCCGCCCGCTCACCAGACCTGACTCCCTTAGATTTTTTTGCCTGGGGGTTTATCAAGAGTAAGGTGTATCAAGTAAAGATCAACAGCATTGAACAACTGAAACAGCGTATCACAGCCGCAGCAGCTGAGATTACACCAGCTATGTTGGAATCAGTGTTCTGGGAAAAGGAGCAACGTTGGGGGCTGTGCCTAGATGTGCAAGGTGGCCACATTGAAATGTACTGAATTAGTATCCTAATGTTACGTACGAGGTATGTTTCAGTAGTATAGCATATTGTACAATAAAACTTATTTGAGCATAAAATGTATAGTGACTTTTGAATCACCCTGTACAGGTATTTATTTGTTCATTAACGTTCAAGAAATAAGTAAATGTACATTGCTATTTATTTATTGAAGCTCAATGTCACGTTAACATTTACTGTTTTCTATAGCTGTGTTGTTACGAGACATGATACAGATAAGCACTTCCTTAAATCCCTTTTTGATTTATCTGTTTGTCACTTTAGTTGTGTCTGGACATTGCAGAAACCATCATCGAATGCTTTGCGATTCTTCTGGAGTCACCTGCACAACTGACAGGTTGTTGCATTATCTTTCTTTTCCTTCAACCTTAGTCATGCTGTTGGCAGACTGTATCCACCATGTGTTTCTTTGGCTTGATTAGCCAAAGATATCATTTCTCTTGAGTTCTATAAAATAGTATTGAAAGACCAGCTTTATCTTGTATCAATGATTCATGGGGCAAGACTTTCATTTCAAGGATCAAATTTAAGCAACTTTACAATATATTTTGACTTTCAAATTTTCGGTCAGACTTGTGAATTTATGCAGCTAATAGTGCAGTTTAAATCTTGCAATAATAAGCCTGATTTTTGGCTCATTTCTAATTAAGTTACATATGAAATGAAAATACTAGATGGTAATATGCTTCCATGATTTATTCATAGAAGTGAGGTGAGTATAAAAGTTGTTTACTCATATCCTGTTTTGAAATTATAGAGGAACAGCAAAAAACTGTGAGGAAGATGCTGGTCTCTCAAGCCCCAAGTTCCCTACCCTATATTGGGAAGTGGGTTTTCCATGAGAAGGACACATCTTCATTGGATCCCTTGATGCGGTTGTGGTGCTGCCCCAATAGAGAACCCTCTCATCACCTGGAGTCCTCTTATCTCGCTGTGGTCAGTTTAGGGTGTTCAGAGAGCAAAAATTATGCCTTGAGTGTGGTCTATAGGCACGTCAAGTTGCAGCAGGCAATAAATGCTATGGAAATATTGCTTTCCACTCTCCAGGCTAAAATTGAAGATATGAAAAGTCTTGGAGTGAATGGAAAAGTGAAATTGAGAATAGTCATCACAAGATGTGGTGCATGTTTCCTGTTCAGTCCAAATCTTCCATTTAAGTTTGTTATGAGTTGGGAAAAGGAAAATTAATTGTCCATGTTATGTTATTTCAGATGGTAGGAGGTAAAGTTGCCAAATGTAGAATGAGGCAAATGCCTTTAAAGAGTGTTCTTCCCATCGTGGGCTTTGTCCAGTGAAAAATACCAGGATGAAGTCAAATAGATGTGCATGTGGCATTTCACACCTCTCATCAGGATATGGGCTTTGTATTTCCAGATCTTGCCCTATCTCCCACAGGGGACATGGAGGTCGCTCCTTCTCCCAAATTCCTTTGAGAATCTTGTGCAGCTCTTCATGGACTTGATGATACTTTGGAATTCCCTACCTCAGTTTCCTCTCTGGAATCATGCATGCACCTCTGCCTCAATTCTTCTCAAGGTGAGATGAGCTGCACTGGCAGGATCCCCCTCATGGAGGAACAAATGGCCAATGAAACCTCATCTCAAAAAATTTGTTCAACAGGTACATGACAGATAACTATTTTTAATTTTGATACTTAGGAGGCCTCTGGTGATACTTGGACATCTTTGGGCAACCTCACCAAAGTGACCAAGCAAATCCTGCAACTTGCACAGATCCTCCCCACAGTTCCCAGTGAATACCAAGAAAAGTTCATATCATTCTCTCTGCAAGATCTTGGTTCTCAGAAATGAAAGGTGAAACGGAAGGACCAAGAACATGGACAGCTGTTGCGGAGCTGCCATGCCCTTTGTGCAGCTGTGAGGCACCCACCTCTCAAGACCCGTCTCAGGGAAGAACTGTCCAAGATGGTGGTGTTATAAATTTTGCATTCCCAGCTCCTCGTGACTGCTTATGGATACAGGTGTTTTTTTTTCCATTAAAATGAAAACCTTAAGCACAATAATAAAAATTGTTGTGTATGTCACAACCTGGACTTTCGGAGTTGGATTGGCCATAATGGTTTCACTTGGCTTTTTGGTAAATGGACCGTCCTTGAGATAAAATAATGACATTTTAGGAAGCTTCATGAGATGTATACTGTTCAGCATTATAACGAAGTCTCAAGATTTACTTGGTCCCAACAATAAGAAAATGCAAATTGCATAGGGTACCTTCCCATGAATCCTCCCCATTTTATCTGAAAAATGGGCTTTTACTCCAAGTTCCTTTTCCTCAACCACGAATGTATCACTCTCACGCACACATACCTTTTTAATGACCAAAAATTGGTTCAATGTGCCTTCCTCCACAATCAACAACAGCCTCATATTACTCGCCTCATGATCGCATGATCTCTCATCAACCAATCCGTATCATGCAGGTGCGCGTTAGAAACAGGCGACAGCAGCAGCGCGGCATTGAAAAGAACTCAGGAAAGCTGTTTTTAGGAAATTTTTTCGTCACTTTTTTTTTAACTGTAATAGCGGCCATTTCTCTGAAGCAAACCCCCCCCCCAAAAAGAAAAAAATTATATATCATTCGAAAGAAAATTAAACAAGCTTCATTTTGCTGCTTTAAAAACTGATATTGGTCCAACGGGATCCAAGTTATTAAGCTTCAAATTTGGGGCGGTTTTTTGGCCCACCCTGTGTATAGCAGCGAGCACGAAAACTCTGGAAAGTGTCCTTTAGCCTGCTGATAATGGCGCATGATCGGAGTGCTGCCCTTTGTCGGCGAGCCAACCATTCATCTTACATCATTGGAATCTGAGTTGTCGCCGTCCTGCCAAGTATCGCCCATCGAACGACGATCCCCCAAGGTCATGAAAGGTCCAATAGTCAAAATGTCCACAGTGTAATTGTTTCACGATGAAAAGTCCATCGTCCAGATCGGCCAAAGGTCAATTGCAAAAGGTTCGAAGTTCCTCCTGATAGCTGTCAAAACTGCTCATTGTGGGCGATTCCACGGAGATGCGAAATCAATCGATCCTCATCAATTCGATTCGTTGTTACTATAGTATTGCACTATTGACTTGATTCTGGTGTCTTCTTGAATTACTTTTCGGCGTCTCTTCTTTGGAGGATACCCTGCCACTCCTCATTCTTCCTCGCAACCGTGTATGCATAACCACAGTAGCAGAGAAGATAGGCTCTCTCTCTCTGCGTCTTAGAAAATATGAGGCTCTCCATGGTAATATCTTAGACACGACGCCGTCCGTACTCTGTAAAAGGACCGAATGCATAGCTTTAGATGTTTCGTTTCCCTGCGTTGGTTCGATAACATTCTTTGTTCAGATTCTTGCTTTTTCTCTGCGATGACGTCAGCAAATCCAATGTATTTATTCCTGCTTGGATCAGATTTCGCGCAAACGAACCTTGGAACACTTCAGGACGAAGGGGCCTTTCGACCAAATGTCCTTTCTCCTATTTTCTCCCACAGCACCTTCATAACATTCGACCATCCATCCAGACGCCCGTTTTTCTTTAGACCAAGGGTGTCAAACATACGACCCGCGGGCCGGATCCGGCCGCGGGGGTGATTCATCCGGCCCGCCGCCTGTTCTTGAAATTTCCGCTTGGATTGACTGCTGGCAAAAATTTCGGTGAAAAGGTATGGGTGCGGCCCACAGGCATCTCCAGGATAAGGAATGCGGCCCGCCGACCGATTTGAGTTTGACACCCCTGCTTTAGACGATATGACGCGCGCCCCAATATATAACACGACTAAGGTCTACGATCGAGTCACCGCGGAGCATCGGGATTGTAATGGCCGCGATGACACTCGGGTACGATAAGGCCCTGGGACGGCATGGAGATCGGTCGGATGGATTCCGATGGACAGCGAGGCGGGATAAAATTTTCAGCAAGTTGCAGAGGAACAGAGGCCGTCATGCGTCCGGATGGACATTGTAGCACCACCTTCCTCTGTCGATTCCGACGACGACTTCTTTTGCACTGTATCTTATCTAACTGCCACGGCACTGTAGGCACGTAAAGCTCTTAATGCCATTCAATGCACGTATACACGACGCAACTGTAGGAAGATCTCGCTTCAGAAGCATTGCCTACTATCCTTTAATTGTGTGCAGTTGTGATTCGAGCCGGGATCGTTGTGAAGGACACTAATTTACAATATGGGGACTACGCACTCGTTAATGGAAATCGAGAAAAGGACGTGGTTGAGCCACTATATGGAATTCGACGAAAGAGTGCGTGAAACCAATCTGCCCTCTCTCGAAAAGTTCAAGAATGGAAGCGAGATATATCTGGGTTCAACCCAGTCCTCCTTCGGTCGTTTGGCATATACGCACTGGCACGTGACTGATGGCAAAAACGTCCTCGAATTCGGGTCGGCCAATGCAGATATTTACATGGCGCGAGTGACCATCCATGATGTTGTGCCCGGTGAGTACGTCGCCGAGTCCGAAACCCATTGTATGGACAGAAACATCCGCGACCGTATGCGCCACGTTCTTGGCGCATGCAATTACTCTCTCTGCTTGCGTAACAGTGAGCATGTGGCGAAATACGTACTTTATGGACATTGGATTAGCAGTCAAATGGAAGAGAAAGGCACTCTATGGAAAGTATTTAATCGGGAACTGGATTATCAGAAACCGAAGGTGAATTCCTTACCAAGAAACTTTCCACCGCAAGATTAGAATGCCTCGTCCAAATAGATCTATTTGTGTATTGAAGGCAATTTCACTTTGGGATCGATTTCTACATGGTTTCTTCAGCCTCATGCACACAAGACTGTGGAATCCTTCAAGATTTCGGTCGTTCCACTGACAGGGTCAGGAAAGTCAAATTTGATCAACATGCAATTGTATTTATCAATCATTTTTGTGACTCCAGCATCAGCCTCCATAGTGCAATTAGAGACATTGACTTCATTCGTGGCGAAGGCGAGGTGTTTCATGGAGATGCCATGTGTGGAGAGATAGTCAAGGTGGACACACTTGCGTAGGACGACACAAGACTCTTTCTGCTTTCTTGGAGGGACGTCAGTCTTGGTTGAGGAAGCTCTATTTGCCTATTGGAGAGTGACTGTGCATGAATTATTGAGTGTCAGTGCACCTTATGGTTATGGCTATGAACATTTTTGAATGAATGAGAACATCCGAAAATACTTGCACATTTCATATCATAACGGTAGGGGCAAGGATACATTCACCTACCCTCCTGATTCTTATAAACTCTGAGCAATATTGGCTCAGCTATTCTTCCCCAATGGAGTTAAAACTCCAACTCATGTTTCTCCTTCGTGGGTTACTTATTTAGCGTTGCCGCGACTATGTGGGCATGCTCACGATCGGCTTGACCCTTTCTGTTATTCGCGAGTGACGCTTCATTGGACTTGGATCCTTGGACTCGTAATCACAACTCATCCCGTAAGTTATTAATTGGGTGAGTTCATGACAAAACGACCAAATATTTGGCAAATTAGCACCCGACCACCTCAGATTTGGATGAAATTTTTAATGCAAGGTTATTATGTCCGAAAACACGGAAGTATAAAATTTCAGCCCCATCGGGTTGAAATATTATACTTCCGTGGTCAGATGTTAAAGGGTGGTCAAAACGTATCTTCTAGCCTCCGATTTTGATATCTTTGTAAATCAAAAACTATTCGTACTAGAACCTTGACTAAGGTGTTAATGTACTAGAAATTGCATGAAATATTCAAATTTCATATTAATGCGACACTCGAATCAAAACCACATAATGTTATTTATGAACAACAATTTTTACTTTTGGGATTAGCATGAACACCCCGAAGATTAAAATTAAGAAAATTACCATAGAAAAGTCAAATCACTACTAATTTGTAAAATGAGAGCCCTGAAAATGTTCATGGTTTCTTATCTCACAGAGTTCAGCATTCATGAATTTTTCCAATGAAAGCCCAGTCTCGCACGCTACCATGATTTCGATTACTTGAGCTGGATATGCCTCATTTGTGGTAGGGATCATCTGATTCATAAATTTATTAGCGGAATAAAACAAATTACCTTTTCTGTAATTTTTCAAATTAGTAGCGGCGTCATTGATCTCTCCAAGGTATTTTTTAAGATTTTAATCTTTGGGGGTTCATGCTTAGAACAAAGGTCAAATTTTTGTCCATGAGTAGCATGATGTGGTTTTGACTCGAGTGATATTTTAATATAATTTTGAATGTTTCAGGCGATTTCTAGAGAATCGACACCTGAGTCAAGGTTCTAGCACGAATAGTTTTCGAGTTACAGTAATTTCAAAGTTAGAAGGTGACCCTACATTTTGACCACCCTGTAGCATCTGACCTATTCACCCGATAGGGCGGCAATTTTACACTTCCGAGTTTTCGGGCATAATAACCTTGCATGTAAATTTCATCAAAATCTGAGATCTTCGGGTGGTACCCATTCGTTGATTTGTCATGGGATCACCCTAATAGGATTCGGGTGAATTGATTGTATTAGGAAATCTAGGAATTTGATGTTGGATTTCTAAGGTTAACTGCTATGTTTTTTTGTCCTGTTGGTCGTCTTGCACCTTCGAGGATACATACAAATCAGAAACTAGGAAATGGAAAGGTTTGATTTCAAATTGGAAAGTAGTGACTGGTTAGTTTTGAAAGAAGATCTTGAACTCGAGTGAAACAATAAACGCTTACATTCATTTCTGCTTTGATCTTAGTTCCACATCACGAGAGCTGAAGTTGACTTTACAGAGAAGCGTCTCTAGAATCCCAGCATAAAATATGCCAGAAGACTAAGAAAAAAGGTAGCAATGTCATCCCATGATAATGATTTTAAGTTCTAGAATATTCAACAAGCCGAAGAAATTCAAATAGTTCAATATTATATCCTAGAAAATGCGAGTTTGCGAGTTTGTTTGCCCTTCGAACAAACAAACTCGCTAGTATGGTCACGCCTTCAGCGCTCTATTACCTTGAATAGTGATTACTTCATTCATTTTTTGTGAAATGGAAAACACGTATTTAAAGAATGTCCCATTGAAATACGTGACAAATGAGGGGGAAAGCCTTAATTTTTATCAAAATCATAATTTCTATGATTCTATGTGTGCCTAACTTGAAACCTTTTCTTGTGTCCCTTTTAGTAAGGGTGGAAAATACATTTTGAAAGACTGCCCTCCGATAATCTACGCTAAGGAGACATATTTCAAAAGCAGGATATTTCCTGTACTCAGCCATTAAACAGGTACTTCTGAGGAAAGTTCATATTTTCTGTCTCTGCTTCGTTGGATAAAAAAAAATTCAGGAAAATGGGACTGAAAAAAGTGCCCTGATGGGTTTTTAGAAACATTTTCTACTCCTTTGGAAATTTAGACTCAAGGAACTCTATGCCACCCAGTTTCAGCCTTATACGTTTCCCCTTTTGCTGGCAGAAAAATTGTTATTGGAAAAGCGACCCACCAAAAATCTGTGCTCTGAGGAGACGCACCAAAAATTTTAATTTTTCTTTAAATCAACATCACATCCGTCATGCGTGCGCCAGCTACTTTTCCATTTCTGCCTGATTCGGTAGGATATGAAAAATTATTTAAAAACGTTACGTCCTCAAGAAATATGAATGCCAAAAATATGTTTTAAGTTTAACGTTTGACATTTGAGCTCAGTGCGCCAATGGTCACGTTCTTGCCAAGTTTCACCTTTCCATGTGTCTCCATTTGATTGAAGCATAGATAATTATTTGAAAATATCTTACCCGAAAGGTGCGCCCCTATCGCATGCATTACCAAAGAAGAACTATTCCTGAACTCAGCTTGTGAATCGCTACTCATGTCAGTCAATCAGCTACTCACGATCGTCCATATATGGTGAAAGTATAATTTTTTCTTTACGGAGCTTACCATCAGGTACTTATTTGCCAAGTTTTTTAACTTTCCTGCGCCCTCTGTTTTGCTGGATCAGAAAATTCGTGAAAATACGCCTTTTGCAAAACATATTCCCTGAGCCGTTTCAACTGAAACGTACAATTTTTTTCCTACCGAAATCCATCCTCTGTGAACTACATGCCCACAACATTTCAATATTATACGTGTGCCCTTTTCACTGGTGAAAAAAACATGTTTAGAATAGCCGACCCACCAAAAACCATGCCAGGAGGGGATGCACGATAAAAGCTGAATACTCCATCAGCTCAGTAATATTATGTCACTTATTCGTGTGCCAAGTTTCGCCTTTCCATTTCAGTCCAATTCGCCAGGACCATTTTTTTTCACAACACCGCCCCTCGAAGAAATTCCCCCAGGGGATGTATCGAGATTGAACGTTTTTATTTCACTCCTTGCCTCAGTAGTCACATTCGTGGAAAGTTTCAGCTTTCCATATTCATCAGTTTACCTGATGGAAAAAAATTGATTTAAAACATCTCCCTTTGAAATGTGTGCCCCCAGGGCATTTACTTCCAAATTTTGAATTTTTCTGCAGCATCCCAATAGGTAGTTATGTACCAAGTTTCTTCTTTCCACACTAGCTCAATACGCCAGGACAAAAAAAAATAATTGAAAACGTCGGCTCACAAAGTATGCCCCCAGGGCATGGATGTGAAACTTTTCATTTTTCCTGAACTGATCGTCTTGGGCAAAAGAAGCCAAAAAAAGGTATTGAATGGCATGGAATTGAACCTGGGCCTCACGATTGCCTGTCATATGTGCTACCACTGCACCACCGAAACGGTGACATACAGTGACATTTCTCGATAACATTCTTATCCATCACTTAATAATTTTAAAAAACTTCGCCCCGCAAAATGTGTACCCCCAGGGCAAATACCTCGAAAGTCAGATTTTTTCTGAACTATGTACCTCAGAAGGTACATGTGCACCAAGTTTCACATTTCTAACATTTCTGGAACATGGTTAGGATCAGCGTCAGTCAGTCAGTCCCGATCGTCTATATATATTAGATAAATGTAGAATTGTTTCTTTCCTCATCTATTCATCAGGTACTTCTTTGCCAAGTTTAAACTTTCTAGTACCCTCCGTTTTGCTGGATCAGAAAATTCAGAAAAATTTGCAAAACATGGGCCCTCGGGCGTTTTAACCGAAAAGTACCATATTTACCGAAATCAAAGCTCAGTGAACTACATGCCCACCAAGTGTCAATCGTATACGTTTGCCCTTTTCGCTGGTGAAAAATCATGTTTGGAAAAGCCGACCCACCCAAAACTATGCCCGGAGGGGATACACCATGAGAGCTGAATAATCCCTCAACTCAATAATATCACGTCACTTATACGTGTGCCGAGTTTCACCTTTCCATTCATGTCCAATTCGCCACGACAATTTCTTCTTTTTAAACATCGCACCTCGAGAAATTTTCCCATCAGGGATGTATCAGATGTCAAGACATAACTTTTTTCTATACCTCCTTATTTTGATATTCCCATTTCTGGAAAGTTCCAGCTTTCCATGTCCATCGGTTTAACTAATGCAAACAAATATGTGAAAACATCTACCTTTGAAATGTATGCCCCCATGGCATTTCATTCCAAAGTCTGAATTTTTCTGCACGCAGCATCCTGGTAGGTAATTCTATACCAAGTTTCATCTTTCCACACTAGCTCAGTACACCAGGGAAATAACACTTGAAAACGTCCGCCCCCCAAAAAATATACCCCCAGGGCATGGATCTAAAATTTGGCACTTTTCCTGAACTCATCGTGTTGGTAGGCACGTCTATGCTACGTTTCAGCTTTCCATGTCTCTCCGTTTTATTCAAGCAACGGGACATCGAAGGCAAGAGAAGCCAAAAAAAGGCATGGGATGACCGGGTATTGAACCCTGCCCAAACAGCATGTTTATGTTAATTTTACGTAAAATGAATGTAAAGTTTTTGTCAATTTTATATCATTTTTACGCAAACCACTGTCAAGAAAATGTCAACATGTTTGCAGAAATTTCACCTCTGTAATACGTAAACGGTGATATAAAAATTACCGTAAATTTTACGTAAAATTGACATTCCCGTTTGCATTCCAAACAGCATGTTTACATTCATTTTGCGTGAGATTTATGTTAATTTTCCACTGGCATTCATGCGTATTTAAGGAGTCAATCAGTCCCATTGAAGAAAATTGATATACCAAACATCCTATTCCTTTACGTTCTTCGTAACTCTAGGGTGGTTGCTCGTGTACATGAGTACTCATTCTCACCAGCACTCAAAAGTACCAAAGTGTCCTACTGCTTCCTCCTCCCGTACTGGAACCTCGGGAGGAGAAGTAGATGTTCAGAGGAGCTCTCTTCCTTTTAGGATAGAGAAGATGTAGTACTTGGGGGGCAGGGATTCTACTCTTCCCTAATCCAGTGCACTGCTGTAATAAAAATCGTAACTTCAGCATTTAATGATTCCCTGAGTCATATATTATTTTAAAATATATAATAATTTCATGTTTTCCATATATATATTCATGGATTGCATAATAAAAAGTAAAAGGATGGTAATAAAACCTGGTACTATATCAGGAAAACCAGTACTTAATAGTAATTATAGGATGCAGGGAACAAGGGTTCCATCTAGTGAGGAATCTTGGTACTGCAACTGTAGGATGGTCAGCAAAAGTTTCATATGGATGGTGTGATGTTAATTTTTCATAAATTGATATCATGTACTAAAGGTGTAGGCAAGACTGGGAACTTTCGTTTTTGGCCAAATTCGCGTCGAAGAGAGTTGCATAAACAGAGTTGATTTCGGCCACATTGTTCAGTCGCCAATAGATGTCGCTCCAGAGGGGATGGAAATCTCTGGCACATTTAATTGATCTTTCTGAGGAGAGTCCGCGCAAGGGATTATATATTTCTTTTTCCTCAAATTGGGTATTTCCCCTTAGATTGGATTCCGAATCGGTCCGCTTCTCTGGAAAATGATGCTTGAAGTGATGGTTGAAACATATTCGCTTCAACGCGTGAGCGATGAATCACTAATAGGTGACTCCCTGCATGTTTTGTTATTTTATAATCCCTAAAGGGTTGGAAGGGATAGAGCAAAACCATGGAGTTTTTGAAGACGCCCTAGTTCCTTTTATTTCTCAACGAGAAAGAATGGATGAGGGCGTTTATGAACCAAGGTGGTGAGATGAGAGAAGCCCAGCGAGAACGCACAAGACATTCTATCTGATAATTCCCTGTCCACGAGGAAGTCTGAAAGCTTGCCGTAGAAATCACTGTCCCTTTTTTCGATAGGGTAACTTAGAGGAATGTGGCCATTGGGGGAATGTGGTCCTTCACCATGAATCCCATTACGGGCTGAATAATTATTTTGGGAGAAATTAAAAAATAGTTCTATCGAAGAGTACATGCAATTGTCGAAATATTTAGACTGTTCATTGATCCAGTTCTTACAGAATTCGAGATACATCGACGTCTTGAAAGTCAAATGCATGCAATTCTTTGACTCATGACCCTGAAACTAATATGAGCCTAGAGCAACTCAGCCATTCATCTTCTTGCTAATTCAAATATTCAAACCTGGAGAATTTTTTGTTGGCGTCTCACTTCTATGTCTTTTCCGATAAGGGAAAGGATAGATAATGCGCTGACAATCCCAAGGGCAAAGTGACAATAGAACTACTTCCTCGTACTCGTAGTCAACGTAGTCATTTGTAAATAAGTTTTCTGAAGTATGTTACGTCGACAGTTTTTGCAAGTTCCCAGGGACCTAGTTTGGGACCTAGAGCACTGATTTTTCCCCCCAAATGTCTCCGACTGGACCTGTTGATAGGTAATGAGAGAAATTCGATAGCGGTTGCATCTCTGCACTCGTGTTTCCATGTTGGTATGAAACGCTCCTGGCCGTTGGGATCGCTCAAATATTCTTGGCTTTCGTCGATCTCATGAAGAAGCTCAACTCATGAACGTGTCCTAGGGAAGAATCGCAGAGGACAGAGAAGGAAGGAAATCTTGCAATAGCGAAAAGTTTCAGGCAGAACATGATGTCTATGATGTTAAATGCATCACTGACCTAAGCGAAACATAATTGGAGTCTTAAATACCCGAGACGGAATGTCAACGTTGGTATTTTTATCGGCACCTATGGTGTCCCCATACCAATAATTTTGGTTTCTAACGTTTTTTCTCTTCAACCAGGTAAAAGGAAATCAGACCTTCATTACTGATGGGGCTAGGGAGAAATGTTCACCATCATGTTGTGTACATCCCTATCATCCAGAAATTGATGTCACATTCCTCAAGAGAATTGGCGAAAATAATTTAGCGGAGAAGGAGCAGAGTACATCAGGACCAGATTCCAGTGGCTAAGGTTTTTTTCGAAGGGGGGTCACATTATAATTCTTTGTGAAACATCGCTTCTTGCATTTTCCTTTTCGAACTCTGCTGTCTAAAAGTAGAAGCAGAAACTGAGTCGTCTCTTTGTTCATGCTGTCGAGTTCTTAATGGCACTCCCAACCGCATGGTATCGTGACCGATCGATAAACGGAAGGACATGAGGTCATGATCCCTTAATCTCTTCATCCTCCCCATGATGAGTGAATGGGGACATTGGGCACAGATGATTTTAATTCGTTGATAAGCAACGAGCAAGTGCCCCGCAGGTCGAACGCTGAATCTTCGGGAAAATGTTTCACGCCTTCCACATATTCCCTTATAAGTTGATCTCTTTACTTTTCCGGAGTGAGTCCATTTTCATTTTCGTCTTCCCTGAGTATCAGTCCCACACGTAGGTAACCGGTCGATATAAAATAGATGTTCATCTCATTACTCGGGAAGTTCTCTTAGTGATGGGTAAAGGCAAGACTGGGCACCTTCGTTTTTGGCCCAATTAAAGAGGGTTGCTGAAACAGTGATGATTCCAGCCACTTTGTTCTATCGGCAAAAGATGTCGCTAAGAGGTGATGGAAATCTCTCACACATTTTCGCGCTCGACGAGACGAGAATCTGCGTAAGGGATTATAGCATTTCTTTTTCTCCGCGTTGGGTAGTTCTCACTTAGATTGAATACCGAATGATTGTGCTTCTTGAGGAAATGATTCTTGCAGTGAGAGCGGGAACACATTCGCCTCGAGGCGAGAGCGAAGAGTCGCTAATAAGTAACAGCCAGGATGAAGAGACTTCTAAGAAGCTCAACACTGGAAGCCCCATCATCATAATCCTAGGATACGTTTTTGAAGACGCCCTGTTTCCATCTATTTCTCAATTGAGAAAGGTGGATGAGGGCGTTTGTGATGACTGAGAAGTGACGAGCTTACAAACGATCATTAGCAAGGATGCACGAGGCTGGCAGCCTGGTCATTTCATGTCAACGAGGGCGTCTCAAATTTAGCCTTTAAATTGTCTGTCCAGGAGATTTTGAAAAGAATGGGAATACACTCATCGCCAAAAAATAAGAGTCACACCAAGGAGTTGAGCGATCTTGATGAAATTTGGTAATCATACTTTTTTTCTGGGGGTGGGGGGGGGGGGATGCGGTACTATATTACTTTGTGAAACTTCCCTTTCATCGAATTTTTTATGTTGGACTTAGCTATTTTTCTCCCTTTTCATTGAATTTTCATGACATGCACTGTAAAAAGCATTCAGTCCATTGAAATTGAACAGACAGGGAAAGAAGGGTGAGATTCTTGCCCTGGCTCATGAAGAACCCAGAATAAAAATTTAAAAATGGGTAATTAGAAGCGAATTTTCCTTGCTGTCAATCGACCCCACTAGATGCCTCCTGAGGAAGGCGTGGACCGCCTGCTCCTCAGAGCACCGGTCGAGAGAGGAATCGGTCCCTGGACTCGCATTGTCTTCCGTCTCCTCATCAGACATTGCCCTGTTAATTGAATTACGACTGGAAAATGCCGGTCGAAAGGGACTCGCCGTTTGGCTAGTCCCTAGCATCTGCAATGTGAGTAATCCATTGTAGTCGGGGCGTCTTACTCGATTCATACTCCCGTGTGGAAGGAATTCTGGGAGTTGATTCACTGTTTTATATATTTCTGTTTTGTATCAGATGGAAACGGAAGAAATTGATCGAGGTTGCTCCTTTGCACTCGCGCTTTCCATCTCGCATGAAACGCGCTCGGCAACAGGGGTTCCCGAGATATTTTCGCCGACCGGCCGTGTTTCCTTTGCTTGCAATCGCACTGCTGTCTTCTTCTTTCGTGTGACTGGGATGTCTCTAGCTCAACTCGGAATGGAGTCCATGTCGAGATTGGAGAGGGGCTTCGATAATTACTACACTGAACGGGTTCAGATCGCTTTGATAATATATTGCAGGCCTCTCATCCCTTTTTTTTCCCTTATCCTTATCCCAGTCTAATTAGAGAGCGAGTGTTATGCTTTATTGACTTGGCTGAGAGAATCCCAGAGACCCGTCAATTTCCGTCGCCAATACCTCAATAAATAAAAAAAATTAAACAGATTCGAATTTCAATAACTTGGAATGTATTATTTGTGGAGATGAGGAATATACGGAACCAATGTATTAAGAAGGGAAAGCCTGCTTTACGGATGGGATGATCGGAGCTGAGAATTCACCCTCGGGGCATTCATGTTCAGACGGGGAAGAAGAGAAGAGACCAGACAGTGGGCGCATTCAGTTGTGGCTCGATCTAACTGGGCGAGTCATGACTCGGGGTATAGCCCACTTTGACGTCTGACGCAATCTTCTGAATGCATTGGGTCATTTAATCAGCTGCTTTTCTGTGTAGTAGCAACAACAGAGGGAGTTGAAATGAGAAAATTGTGAAGAGGTACAGAATGCTCTTCAAGATTTAGTTACCTCTCCGGGATATTCACAATGCCCGAGTTCGACCTCACCCTCTTGTTTATTGCATCGTGGTGTCACTCAAGGTAGTCGTCACCTCAGCCAGCGATGAAAAATGTTCCATACTAGAAGGCCTATGCACTTCTCAAAAGCAATTTCGGGATATTACAATTCATATTAGGTGAAAGAAAGGAACAGCCGTCGTGACATCCTTTTGCATCATTCACAACTTCATTTGCACGTTTCCCCGTATCTGTGTACATACTCTCGCCGTTGGAAGCCTTCCATGGATGTCGCCATGTTTGGAGTGATGACCCGACGATGATGACTCGATCTCAGAGATCGGGTCATAGCACGTAACTCCGGTCAGGTTCCTGCGTCATCACCCGATGCATTCAGTGTTTCGTGCCGTGACTCGCGTTATAGCTCGGGTCGCAACTGAATGCGCCCAGTGAACCCGATGTCCCACCTTTCCTTCTACCGCAACAATCCCTCTCTATTCGAATGGTCAGAAATTGGATTACTGACAGCCTTGGCCGGGGTGAATCGAGAGATGCCATCGTCGAATCGAAAATGATGATGGAGTGTGGAGGGCGCTTTCAACTACTTCACGTTAGGCTCGTGCGAGGAATGTGTTTAACTGAATAGGTCTGCGATTGGCCTAACGTTACACGTCCTCAACGAGTGGTCTCGAAGACGAGGGATGAATCCTTACAGTCCTAATTGGTCCGTAGGTCGAGGATTGAGTTTCTTTTGAATGAAAAAAGGTAGGCCTAGGCCCGACCCGAAGACAATCCGTCGATTAGGCCTAGGCCTAACGTTAGTGAGTTCCTTAGAGAAAGGGGTTGAGGGGTTCCGTTGGGGTTGAGGTTGAAGAAGGGTAAACCATTGAAATTTGGTTTTCGCATTACTATTTGATATAAATGCTTATGGATGAGAGATGGCCAGGCATCGATTTCACACAATCCATCCCTAAGAAAAAGGTTTTGTTCGGCGTATAGGGAAATTATCACGAGTTTTAGATTTCCGGATAAAACTGTATCGCACGGTTTCCAATGCCAAAGGCACGCTTCGCCACCCTGTCTTCTTGCACGGAATGCCCTTCACTCTTAACCGTTCCACCCGAAAATACGCTTATGCGCAGATCTGCGAAGCTCCTTCGTCTCCCTTGGGGCAAATACGTCACGAGAGACCTGGCGTTCTGAAGTTTAGTGGCCAAGCGGGCTGGGGGCCTAAGCGGACTGGGGGCCTGCCGTGTCAGCACGACACGATCCTTGGCTCGGAGCAGCAAAGCTCTGTCGACGATTTCCTTCCGGGTCGGGTGCGGGCAACGATTCTAATCGGGCCGATCGAGTTTCATCTCGGAAAAGTCAACCCGTGTAAGTCACTGACGCGCTGAAAGACAGGAGAACCCGTAGAAACCACGTTCTCAGAGGGCCGTACAGTCCCTATATAACGAATGCAGAAGCTGCGTTCGAGTGAGCGGAAAGAGCTCGGATTGTTTTCTGGTACGTGCTGGGCTCCGGCAGGGTTGCGTTCTCTCTCCTTTCCTGTTCCTCGTGCACATGGACAGGCTTTGTAGGCGCAGCCTCGGCCTGGAGGGAGTCGATATCGGCGACGTCACGGTAAAAGTACTTCTCTTTGCCGACGATGCCGTCCTCATGGCTCGTTCTCTACAGGAACTCCAGAGCGTGCTCGATCGGTTCGACTCCGAATGCACTGCGGCTGGAATGAAACCGAGCGTCTCCAAGACACAGGTCATGGTCCTCTCCAGAAATCCTGTACAGTGCGCCCTACATGTCCGCGGAGTCCCACTGGAACAGGTGGAGAAGTTCAAGTACCTCGGGGTCTGGTTCTCTACCAATTTTAGGATACGGTACACATTTTATATCCATCTATTATCCCCATTAAAAGGAAAACTAATACTGTTGTAGTTGTCTATAGATGAGACTATCGTAGAGGATATCTGTCCAAATTCCGAATCATTGTGACCTAACTCAGGATATTTCCTAAAAGGAATGTTTTCGACACGGCCCATCGAGAACTTGGATTTTGAAGCTAGAGGAATCGGTATATGAAGTTCTTTTCGTTCCATTTCAGCCATGCTAGATGTCTCGCATAAGGAGTTTCACAGGTAGTTTGCCTTCTAACGCTCCTTTTTCAATTGTTTTGGTCTCCACATTAAATACCTTCCACTTAATGTAATTTCTAGCTCGCGCTGTTTCCACTGACGGTAAGCTCGAAGCAGCGATGGAAACTGATCAGTATTCAGGCTCCTAAGTGATTGTTCCTCATTCGTGACAATCGGTTATTAGTAACGCAATGAATCGTTCGTGTCCAGCTTTCTGAGGCTGCCAGGTCTTCCCTTCAAATTATTATAGGCGTCCGATGATTTTCTATATCTCAATTGGTAAAGGATTGGTGGATGGGACGCTGGGTCCACGAAATAAGCGACGTCTTCACCTGCGCAAATCAACACAATATTTTCTTCGTTGTTTCATCAGTAACGAAAGCCAATCTTTTCTAACAGGTTGAGACAAAACGTTAGGATGATAGTAATTTGTATGGGGACCCCATATGTGCTGAAAAGATACAACCTGTGGTTTTCCGTCGTGGGTAGTTGAGACTCCAGGGATGCTTCGTATGGGTCAATCATGCAGTCTACATTGTAGATATGAAATTCTCACTGAAACTTTTCGTGAATGCGGGTTCTCAAATCGGAAACAAGTTTTTTTTTCTTGTCTTCACTTTGCAATTCTTCTATATGTCACGTTCACGAGCTGAGCATATTAATGAGAAAATAAGCCGAAAATATCTCAGCTATTCCAATTGCCAAGAGCTTTTCATGAGAGAGTGGTAAAGATGGAAAGGTTGACCTCAAGATACCCACCCTCATTGCTCACTTGAAAATGTAATTAGCTAATCATTGATTTATAGATACAAATCCCGAAAGCGGTTGAGAAAAACTCGTGGCCGTTTAAAATCCCACGTTTGTTTCATTCCGTTTTAACGAATTCTCTAAATGGAGAAAATTCGGAATTCCGGAAGCTTGTAATTGAGTCCGGCTGCCACTTTCATCTCATTTAAGTGAAATGACAAGAATGGATGATGAAGGAACCGTCCCCACTCGTCAGGAATCCAGGCACTGAGAATGAGATTGGATTGGACTTGAGGCACTGAGATTGGATTCCAGCCTCTTTGCTGAGCCGGCCATAGATGTCTCTCGTGAGGGGGCGGGAATCGCTTCCATGTTTCTGTGTTTGCTAAGTTGAGAATTCACGCACGGATTTCTACATATTTCCCATTGTCCACATTTGACATGTCCCCTTCGATTCAATTCCGAATCGATATCCTTCTTGATGTAAGGATTGTTGAATTGAGGGCTGGAAAAAATTGGCATCAATGTGACAGCGACGAGTCGCTATGTAATAGCCTCCCTGTTACTGCTTTGGCAGTAAGTTTTGAATTGTGGCTTAAACTGAGCTTCTTTTGAAAACGTCCGAGTTCTCTCTTTTTTCCCAAGTGGGAGAAGATGGAATGGGGCGTTGATGATCCCAAGAGATAAAATTCATCTGGTATTTTCAGTTACTAATCGTCAGACTGTTCCACAGATCATTTCGAATCCACCAGGATGATCAAACAGCAAACTTGAAAAAGGTGTCCCCAGAATTTTTTAAGGGAAGTGGCATCATGTGGAGACAGAAACCGATTGGTCTTCAGGTACCCTGCCCGAGTTCCTAATGAGGCTCTCTCTGAGTCTCTGGGACGAAATTTATCATTTCCACTTTGTCAAAACTCCTGGCGGCATTTGGACTTCTTTCTCCTCTTTGAGAGAGGCCTGGAACATCGGGTTCTGACAATACTGGAAGCACTCGTAGGCAGACGAGAAGTCATGCGGTGAATCCTGAAACTCATTTAATTCCGACCTCAAATTGTTTCATGTCATTCTTGTTGTTTTCGTAACAAGCGGTTTCGCCTAACACGGCTGGTTGTAATCAGGGGTACGTTGATTTCGAATCCACCAGCACACGATCTCACCGTTACAATAAAAAATAATGGATGGAAATAGCCTTAGGAATGTTCGAATGATAATTGCCAATGCATATCAGGATTTCCTTTGCATTCTTTTTCTGAGCTAATTAAGCGCAAATAGAAGCTGTAGACTCTGTAGTGTTCAGCACCAGCAGTTTGGTATTCTTCGATGTGAAACGAATCGTATATTATTAAGTCGTAGGCTCGCATAGAAAGCGACACCTAGTACCCCACGCTTCAACGCGGGGACAGATAATAATGAAATCCATGGCGTAGATTCTCTTCTCGACGAGAGCTGAAAGACATATGATGTCGCTGACTTCTCATGTGTGACCAAAGTATGACAAAAAGAATCTTATACATCTTAGATAAATTTTGAATGTGGGTGAACCGCTGTTTGAAGTAGAGATATTCTTCTTAGGAAATTCCTTGAACTCCGCATTGCTTAGGATCCTGGAACAAGAATTCGCTACCCACAGGAGTTGATATTTTCACCATATTGGAAGAAAATTTTCTTTAGAAGTTCTGTTAAATAATGAAGAAGATTATTATGATGTACCTCAAGTGTAATAAATGTCTGTTTGAAGATGTCATGTTTGAAATAAAAATAATTAGTATGGGAACACCCAATATACGGGGGGAAAAACCCACCCTTTACTTTTCTATCGTAACTTGTTATGACTCCAAATATGTTGATATCCAGGTCAGTGATGCTGTTAGCGCGATAAATCCCTGTTCTCTGACAGAGACATTCTCATTTCGGGCTTCCAAAAGCAAAATCATTTGTTCTGCTCTGTCCTCCTCTGCGATTCCTCGAAATGACACATTCATCAGCTGTGCTGCTTCGTGAGGAAGCTGAAACTGGTCTCGGCTATAAAATAAAAAAAGGGGCATCAGCAAAACAGGAGATGAATGCATGGAAAGCACGGTAATAATCTTCCCTGATCATCTTTAAGCCAATAATTGGTTCACCCTCAGCCTATTTTCCCTTTCGATCACCAGTGCCCTGTTAAACAAGCTTCCTCCACTAGGGAAAAAGAATGCATCCGGACACTTCAACAAATTGATTCCTGTGGTCAGGTACCTCAGGTCCACCAGTCTTTTGTCGACTGGCCAGAGGGTGGTCCTTTTCTGAACCCTTATTTCGAGATTGGGAATTCGTAACTCGACGCAACAAGTCAGATGGTCTAGTATTTCCATCTCTGAGTCTATGAATACTCTCTTCAATAAATATTTCAGCATGAAATTCAATTGATAGGACTTCGTTTGATGGGGAGAGTGAAAATGAATAAAATCCTAGGCGTCGATTTCGTTCTGTGACAGGCGCATCGAGGTTCACGAGGTCTACGTCCTCCTCACGAGCGACATCTAATGGGGCCAAAGAGAAGCAATCATGCATCAATTTCATTTCTCCATGAATTCTTCGTGGAGTTTCATGACATCGGAGGGCGTGACTGCTGAAAGCGCTACTTTAATATAAGTTAATGCTTTTTCTCTAACATGTAGCACAGAACGCAAAACCGTTCTCACTGAGAACGTTTATCTCACTGAAGAATAAAAAACCTTATTTTAGATATGGTAAGAATATGACGTGCGCTAAATACGCGATGCAAAGTCCAGTTTCAAGGACAAATTTTACAAACAAACCTGTTTGCTTACAAAGCTAAAAACTAATGGAAGAAGAAGTCACTTACCTGGGCCTTAGCTTCGTCAGTTCCATGCTCTCACCCCCTAGTAGCACTTAACATTGAAACAACTTTGAATCAAGGTTGATTCAATGGTATATGCTACTAGGGAAGTGGTTATTNGAAGTCATAAAGAAGAAGCAGGCGAACTTGCTCCTTAGTAAGAGGGTAGGGCTGGTTCATGGCTGGAGAGCACCAGGGCTGTAATAATATACGGTTGTATGCCGAAGGACACGACCTACTTATAAACACACGCAGAACATTCTAGCATGCTCTGGAAAAAAATTGTACTGGATATTCAAGAAATTCCGAGAACTTTCTTTCCAATCAGATATGATCGGATCGATATCATTGCGGATATTGCCGGCGAATCTAAGTGTGACAGACAGGACGAGGCAATATTCTGTCTGATTCCTTTAAGTTATGGAAATCCAAGAGAGAGGGCCAGGCTTGAAATAATGAAGCTCTTCTTCAGGATTCGCATCTTGTTTCGCTCGTTAATCACATCCGGCTTCATTCCATCGCACCACGGATCAGGAGACGCGGAAACCATGTCAAAGTCGAAAAATGAAGTTACAGTGAATATGACATTTTTATACTTTTCATATCAGAGGTCATACAGCACCAAAACATTTACATTTCTACATTTCCCCATACCTAACAATGGAGTAATTACTTAAAGTTTGGGAAACTTAACAGCACGTGATTTTTTAGCTTTGAGGCAATCAGTTTCCTGGCCTCCTGTATTTCGAAATGAAATAACCACTTCCCTAGTAGCATATACCATTGAATCAACCTTGATTCAAAGTTGTTTCAATGTTAAGTGCTACTAGGGGGTGAGAGCATGGAACTGACGAAGCTAAGGCCCAGGTAAGTGACTTCTTCTTCCATTAGTTTTTAGCTTTGTAAGCAAACAGGTTTGTTTGTAAAATTTGTCCTGTGTTTGTAAAGTGTGTTCTCCAATTAAGTACCTTCGATTATTCCTGGCGATAAGTTTTGCAAAGAACAAGAGTCTTCATACTATTTGTGTTTGAATTTTACGAAGTGGAACTCCTTTCTTATAATAATAATTAACACAGCCGTACACGTTTTTTTCCCCCGCGATCCCCCGTGATTCTGGTCAAGGAAACAGAGAGAACAAGGTTCACGTGTTCATCTGACTCCATGAGATTCTATCGTGTAACTGTGAGAGATATACCTAAATCTGTCTCCAGAAGTTCTTGTGGAAGAACTCACTGCAATGACTCTGCATCTACATCTTCCACCAATATCGGAACGTCCTTAGCTGATCTCGGCATGGACCTTCTGTCGAGATGGGAAAAGAGTTTGCTGGAAATTCCCGAGAATGTATCGACAGCCGGAATGGCCAAAAATGAGGTACGAGCTAGAGAGAGCGAGACAAATAGCAGGATCAAGGCAGACGGAGTCACTGCGCATGGGTACATTGCTTACGGACGTCCACCCAAGTATAATAAAAGGAAGATAATCAGAGTTCTAAATTCCAAACTTCCTCACTCTGCAAGAAGAAAGGTACACAGTCACTTACACAACCTTTCCATTACGAGCTTATTCTGATTTCATCTGAATGGGCACATTAAAGGAGCCACACACACAAGCACTTCGGCCCAGAGAACTCGATGATCGTTCTTTTTCCGTCTCCACGGCCAAGCATGGCTCATCGAGAAATCATTTAACACGGAATGCAACTACGTTGAAGATGTTTAATGCATATACGGAGAATAATAAAATTCCAGGCGCGGATCCCGTCTGCAACCGACGCGGAAAAGCGTACGAGGTGTAGATCCATCTCGAGAGAGACATCTAGCATGGCCGAACTGAAGCAATGAGAGTCCCAAGCCTTCCCCCCAACTGGATTTCGGAATCTGCACGAGCAAATTCAAAAACGTCGTCCCTCTTCCCCATCCAGTTCAATGTTCAAATGACTCATCTTGACAATACGAGGAAAATAAGCGAACCTTTCCCCGGGAATGGAATTGTCAGCAGTCGATTGTGGAAGGAAATCATCCACATAGTTGGAATTTATTATCGACAAAGCGGTTGTGATACCCGTTGGTACATTTCCCCTGAAGATTTTAGAGGAATTTAATTTTTTTCAGCATAAAACTGGAGATCGCCGAAGTAAATTGCGCGAATCTCGTTTTGAAAGCTCATGTCTTTCTTTGGCTTCGTCATCTCCAAGTATAACCTTTCTTGGTACAAATTTGACCCCTAATTTTTTTCCCACCTGTGATAGAGAAGGAGCTTCACATTTTCTAAATAGGTTCTCTGTTAAAATGGTGTGGAGCAATCTCTGTATCATTAATCAAGATTTCCTCAGAGAAGGCGGGGTTGTGACATGGAATGGTGATGAAGACCCAACCTCGCCTACGGAATCAATAATAGTAAAATTTATCATAATAGAAAGGTCATGGAAGCATTCCACCGTCTCTAAGATCAGACAGACTCGCACAGTTGGCATTTCATGGATTTGAAGGCCCGAAATGGCTCAGTGGCCATTGCATTTCGTAGAACATTGTCTAAAACTGAGATGGAAAAGAGACGGAAGCGGACACGTAACCTTGCCTGAAAAGCGTCGAAACCAAATGAAAACCGTCCTCCCATGCGAGGAGGCGACGCATACTCATGCGCTTGCGCGTAGATTCCCCTACTTCGCCCCGAGGGTCTGTGAGGGGACGAGGCCGAGTGGAAGACGGAGCTTGCCTCTCTTCTAGATGATCCAGGGCCATTCATACATCCATTCATAGCCTCTCCCCCTCAGGTCTCAGCTGCAGGCGCGTTTCGGTTTTACAGACACCATTCGTTCGATCCAGTCACAGTCGGGGAGAGACTGATGGGGATCGAATTCCATGTTGATGCCTTTTCTTCTTGGAAAAACCAAGTCACAGAGTTTACCCGAGATTCCACCAATTGCACCAAAAGATTGAACACGAAATCTAAATAATGGCTGTAGATAGGGCCCCTGTAAACCCGAGCGGCAGGTGAGGGTCGGGACGACACGTTCTCGAGGCGTGAGTTCACATTTTTATTGTGCTGGATGAGATGGGAAAATGACGGACTCCCTTCCGATCGGTGGTGAATTGCTCGGTCGAAAAATTGGCTCCATTGCAGAACGATATTGAAGTTGAGGGAATTGATGCTAAGCATGGCCGTAGTATCGCTGAGAAATCAGAAAACGTGTTCCCAAGTCGAGAACTGGATATATGTTCATGCTGTTGAGAAGACGGACTCACAATTATTGGTGAAATGCTGCAATGCTAAACAAAGCAAAAAATTGCCGTCATTTTAAAATCCACCTACAAGTGCTGGGAATCGACTGAATGAAGTAATTTGATTAAACGGACGTTAATCGACGATTCATCCAGAACAGGAACACGAAGGCTTTCTTTTTTCTTTTTTTTTTTGAGGTTATGAGACGTCCATCCTGGCCATGGAGAACCCGTAGTTCTAAATTTGGGGAGAGGTCATGGACTTCCCTTCCTTCACTTCGGCCATGTTAGGTGTTTCTCAGGAGGGAAAGTGTATCTCGTGCACCATTTCGCGCCTGTTGCAGTCAGAATTGGCGCGTGGGAATTTCTCAATTTCAATCTCTGCATGAAAAACCTTCCCGGCGATTGAATTCCAAACTTGATTATTTCTGCAGATTGTAACCTTGGACGTGGAGAGGGAAACGGGACGTTCACCAAGATCAATTCGTTTATTTTCAAGTGTCTAACACGAGCAATGGGCCAGTTATTATGTGCTTTGATCCTCAGATACTCCATTGATTCACACCTGGACAACGCTGACTTCCCTTAACTTTACCCCTTTTCATGTTCATCAGCGCCCTCTGTACTATACCTTTCCAGTTCAAGAAAAATGAGAGTACTGGGACACTTCCGCAAAACGTTTTCTGCATTTAGATTCCCCAGGCTTCGGATGCTTGGTAAAGAAAGACGTTACCCGTGTTACATATTTGAAATTATACGAAGGGACCCTGGTGAGCACCCCTTTTCCGTCTCCACGTCCAAGATCACAATCTGCAGAAATCATTAAATTTGGAATTCAATCGCCGTTAAGGTGCTTCATGCACAAATTAAAAATAACAAATTCCCGTGCACCAATATTGTTTACGACAGGCGCGAAATGGTGCACGTGGTACACTTCATCCTCTTGGGAGACATCTAGCGTGGCCAAAGTGAAGCAACGGAAGTCCTTCACCTCTCCCCAGGTTTAGAACTACCTGTTCTCCGTGGCCAGGATGGAAATTTCGCCAACCTTTCTTCTTTTCGACTTTTGCATTGGAAGTCATCCTCGAAATTGAGCTCCAAATGTGCGCCATTTTTTAGTAAAGGAATTGAATTGGGGACAAAGAAGTATATCATATCCGGTGTTCCTGTGACGAGTCGCATATGCGGAATCACGACCATGTTTTTCAATCCTGGACCTGTTGATTTTCGGGAATTTTCATAAGAATTCTTGTCGGCCCCTAAGTCCTCTCTCTTTCCCAATGGGATGGAATCGATGCAAGGGCCGGTGATGTTTGAAGAGATGCGATGAAAATTGATTAGAAAAGGGACACAAGGGATCATTCAATATCCACGAAGAAAAATCATAAATCTTAATAATTTGTTCATGTATCTTCCTCTCGTTGACCAGAGAGTCTACTCTTACTTGGAGCATTACGAAATATGATATTTTTCAGGCGGATCGGGAAAAGGACTCCTGCTTCCGTCATTTGTGAAACGTTCCACGTCGAAATCAACAACGTGTCAGGATGCATTTGCAGGGCAATAAAAAATCCCCGATCGAAAGAATCAGAATAAATTGGTAGGAATCAGAAGACTACTCCTTTGTTATCCATGAAATCCAGCTTTGCCGTTTCCAAGCATTCTATTAACATCAAGAGAAGGTGTTGGGGATTTCCTCGAGAGGGAAAATTAGGATTTCGGATCGTCTTCTTCTTGCGGTCGAGCAGACCGGGACATCGGATTCTGACTAATTGAAACTAATTGAGAATCGATTCATGGGAAATCGATTACTTTGTATCTTGAAGTAAAGAGACCCTTGGAGAGAGATCCTCGGTCCCTGCACTCCATTTAAATCATCCAACACCCGCAATTTATTGTCGTCGGCGCGACGTTGTCGAAATTTCACGAAGTTCTCGAAAACAACCGTGTTGATAAAACGGTACAAGAAGGTATGGGAATGTGGGAGAAGGGAAGAATATATGTCCCGGATCGTGGAGATCGCAGAGTTCAATGGCTTTCCGTGAACGAAAGGAATGAGATCGTCTTTCATCGCGCGGTTCTGTGGCGTTCTGTCTCGGGTTGTCCGACGGTTAACGAATATATATTCATTTGATTACATCGTAAATTGCATCCTAAATAGGCTTCTGCATTATGTGCTACGCTAATATTTAGTCAAATTCGCTCTGAAACCGGATGCTGGATTCGCGTTTTATTTATTATGTATTTCTTCGCGTTTTTCTCAAAGGTTTTTTTTTGTGCCTTCGGTGTATAAAAATTGCAATAGTGGAGCGTTCGGCGCTACATAGGACAAAGAAATGCATTAAATTATCTGCAACGCACGTGTTTAGCTGTGACACCTTCCTACGCAACGAAAATCCACCGAGAGCTAAGGTACTCACGGAATGCCCCATTCGACTTTTGCCTCACCGGAT
Source organism: Darwinula stevensoni (assembly GCA_905338385.1). Classification (NCBI taxonomy): domain Eukaryota; kingdom Metazoa; phylum Arthropoda; class Ostracoda; order Podocopida; family Darwinulidae; genus Darwinula; species Darwinula stevensoni. The sequence goes on along the minus strand of CAJPEV010002274.1, from coordinate 8,349 downwards.
GTTTCGGTTGAGTCGGAGGGTGAAGAACGCTCGCCTCTCGGCGCCGGTCAGAGCCGGATTTGGAGCCTGGAATTCCGTGCCTCCGCCGCATTCCACCCACAGAGAGAAGTGAGACGATGCATTTGAGGAAGCGCGGAATTCATCCGGACGAGATTTCAAAACCTTTGCGTCTTGTCTTTGCGCCCTTGCGTTCTATTCTTTGCATTTGATGAAAGTGTTTTCTTCTCTATCTTTCATGCCGAGGCAGTATTTCTTCACGTCTCTTCGAAATGCATTTAGTTTCAATCCTGCCGAACAACGGACTCGACTAGAAACGCGTGTTACGTTGAGGGATCTCTTTTGGGTGAAATCCCCGAGTGCCTCGTGGAAGTGTTGTTGATAACAAGCCACCAGATGTCTCTGTAATATTTCGACTCCCCTCCCCCTACCCTTCGGAGTATCGCCTCAAGTTACACTCTCTACTCTGCTTATATTAGGTAAGGTGTCATATGAGTGATTTAGATAAGGAGCCGTCTGTGTTTCTTCCTGTCTCTTCGAAAACCGACTTGGTTTCAATCTGGGGAGGAAAAGTGGACTGCCACTACTTCACTCCCTTCACACTAGATGTCTCCCACGAGGAGGATCTGGACTTCGTCCGCCTCTCTTTGCATGTCGTAGAGGGAAATCAGCGTCGAGGATTTTATTCATTCACCTCTCCCCATCGAAACACTGTCTTAATATTCAAATTGCACGTAAAAGTATTTATTGAGATAGTAGTAATATACTTGGAAACGAAAATATGCAGGCACCTTCCCTTTAGAGACGAGTTGCGAATCTACACCTCTCGCAATGGAGGCATCAGCATGTATTGTATGTGCCTCTGTTAAAATCCACGTATTTATTGAAGTGTCCGGATGAATTCTTTTTCCCCGGCGGAGGAAGCTTGTCATAAAGGGCACTCAAGAGTTACTAAACCTATATCATAGAGGGCAATCAGATTCAGTGACACGGTCACAATATAGATGCCGCTACCGATCCTCCGCCTAGCGTGCAAAGAACTCCACGGCCGAACAACGGACTCCACTTGAAATGCGTGTTACGTAGAGGGATCTCTTTTGGGTGAAATCCCCGAGTGCCTCCTGGAAGTGTTGTTGATAACAAGCCACCAGATGTCTCTGTAATATTTCGACTCCCCTCCCCCAAACCCTTCGGAGTATCGCCTCAAGTTGCAATCTCTACTCTGTTTATATTCGGTAAGGTGTCATATGAGTGATTTGGATGAGGAGCCTCGAGGAATGCATAATGGCAGAAAGATGTTTACAGTTCTTCCAAGTGCATTTTTTGCTCTCGTTCGTCTTAGCTTCTGGTTATTGGGATAGCCGAAATCTTCTCAGGCCCTTAAGAAGCTCATCCTATGAACGTGTCATTTAGAATCATTACAGAGACTGCGGGAGTAGAAAAGAATGATTTAGCGGTTGGGAAATCGTAATCGGAAAGTTTGAGGCGGAAAATGAAAATTATATACGGTGTCAACTGCAACATGGGCTCGGGCAGAAACGCCAGAAGTGTCAGCCAGTCGAGACGTTTTCGGCAAAGATTGTCATTTTTTGGCAATTACTCGTTCCCGATGCCAATCTCATTTCATTCGAAACGTTATACCTCCAAATCGTTGGAAGAACTTCACCGTTAGAAAGTAGTATATTTTCATTGCGTTGTGGCTATCGACTCTACAGGGTGAGTCAAAAGTCCTGCCCACCTTTTGACCGTTAATGACTCACGACTTTGTTGCCGAATTTAAATTTGGTTTGGATCATTTGAAAGCCACGACAATTCTTTAAACAAGGACATGATTTCAAATTTTTTCGCAAATGAAAATTAATTTTATAAAAATAATTTCATGTTTCTCTTTATTCCCATTGGGTATTTCCCTTTAGATTACAATCCGAATCAACGTGCTTCTTGAGGAATTGATGCCGAGAGTGAGGCAGAGAACATATCCGCATGAAGGCGAGAGCGACGAGTCGCAAATATATAAATTCGTTCATGTTTTAAATTTGTAATAAGAGAAATTATCATTATCCCATGTTGGTTTAGATTTTTTTTTATAGGCGCCCTAATTCAATCCATTTTTCAACAGGGAACAAGGATGGTTGGGGGCGTTGGTTATCCAAAGTTGCAAGATTGCAAGCCCTTAAAGCGAGTATGCACGTTTTAGAGGAATAGCAGTGAGAAGAGATCCCAGTCGTTTCCCCCAGCCCTCCCAGGTCTCCTTGGAGGAGGATGGCGATTCTGTGTCTTTTTCCACGCCCATCAAGGACCGAATGGACACCTCAAATTTTAGGCAAGATTGAGGAAGTTCGTTTTTGGCCAAAGTCACCTGAAAAAGAGTTGATTTAAGCCACTTTCATCGGCCGGCAATAGATGTCGCTGAAGGAAATCTCTCCCACGTTTCCGTACTCGCCAAGGTGAGAGGTATTTTATGTTCCTTTTCTCCCCATAGTGTATTTCTCTGTAGATTATATTCAGAATGAGAGTGATTCTTGAGAAAATGATGCCGGAAGTGAGGTAGGAAACTTATTGGCATCAAGGCGAGAGCGACGAGTCGCTAATATATAAGTTCATGCAAGTCCATTTTCGGTGGTAAGGTCTCAAAAACCAATTTTTTTAATCTGCAGGGGCAAAGCTTCTCTCTATTTCTCAAAGTGGGAAGTATTTGGACGTGTGGGAAGGACGTTTTGTAAGCGGAAGTGATTATGTGACAAATGGTTGACCGTGAGAAGGTACGAGGGTAGCTATCGGGTCACTTCGTGTCTTGAGGAAGTCTGAATATTGGCCTGAAAGTTTGTGAGTCCTGGGAATTTTTGAAAAGAAGCAGAATATTTAGACTTGGATTTATTGAAGCATTTTCTAAACCTGTGCATTCTACTCGGCAACAAAAGACTCACATGGTTGATGTCGAAAGATTTGACGGATGGTGCGATGAGGGGCAAGGAGTCAAAAAGACAGCTGTAAATCTGGCCTCTGGCAGGTCATCGGAGGGCTGAAGCAGTGGTTCTTAACTTTTTCTTACTTTTTCTGCAAATATGGAGAAAATGAATAAATGAATAAATGAGAAAGTTTAGTAAACTGGAGACACTTGGCCACCCAGTTTTGGCTCGGGAACCAGGGGATAAGAACCACTGGGATAAAGATTAATGACACGCTTCAGTGTTGTCAGATGAAGGTCAACACTTTTCAGTCAGCTGAGAGAGATGGGATTCCGCTTCACCCGATCGAACTAAAGAAATTCGGTAACCCTGACTTTTAAGGAAAATTCCTCCGTTCACCATGTCTCAGGTGAGGAACATGAGTAATTTTTAATGACAGAGGCTCCCCTTGACCTTTCACATCGATGCCGCGAGTGTGTCTGTGTGAGTGTACATGAATTCATCACTGGACCAAGTAAGACTCACCTCCTCAGGTTCAGCCGTTCCAAGCTAGCCCACGTCTATGAGCCCATTTATGAACACTTGGTACATGAATTAGCTATCCATCTTGACAGAATGACGAGGGATTATCAGCGAGTATGCCATAGGATGGTTCGCCGGTCATATCATGTCCACGAAGAAACCTAATGTAAACGCAATCGACTCCAGTGAAAGGATACCCCCGTCGTTTCCCCATTTAATAAGGAAATTATCTATTCGTTTTCTTGACACAAAACTCGAAAGCGGTTGAGAAAAGCTCGAGCCCGCTAAAAATATAAGATTTTGTTTCATTCTTTTCTAACGAATCCATTTTTAGAAGCTTTTTAAATTAAGAAAGTTCGGAATCCGGCAACCCTGCATTCGAGACTCAATACCAATTTTCTTTCATCTACGAGAAGTGACAGGAAAGGGTGATCAAGAAGCCTCCCCTGTCTTTCCTCAATCCAACAAGCAAAACTTGAAGCCGGCAAAGTTGATTCCAACCACATCGTTCCGTCGGCAATAGATGTCGCTTCAGGGGGGATGGAAATCTCTGGCATATATTCGTACTCGTCGAGGGGAGAATCCGCGCATGGGATTACATGTTTCATTTTCTCCACATTGATATATTCTTGGCTTTCATCGCTATCATCAAGAAGCTCAGCTTATGAACGTGTCATATAGAGGAATCGCAAGGAAAGAGTAGAAAATTAATTATTTGTGATTTGAGAACCGTGGGTGTCGTGTGCGCGCGCACACACACATGACACACGCGTGCACACAGCGCGATCGCGTATTATCTCCCCGTAGAATCTTCTACATGCCTTTGGGTGTACGTCTCTCTCTGTCGGGCGAGCATTTTATTCTGGCCGTTGCCACTGTCGGATCTATTCTCGTGAACGTAATAGCCCCGGGGGTGGGGGGAAGTTCTGAGGGCAAAAGGGGACGAAAATAAAATGCTGGGGGGGGCGAATAGAACCCAGATCTTCTTAATTGCCGATCAAGTGTGCAACCATTACATCACCGAACCCAGGTAATTTCTCCATGCCATCCCTAACATTACGACGGGTGAGAGAGGCATTCTACGCATCCCCCTCGATCCCTACTTAAGGGGGTCCGATAGGGATTTTTCCTTAGGGACGTGTAAATCGTCCCCGCGTATTACACTTGGAGTCCCCTTTCATCTCGGGAGGAAGGATGACTCCCTCGCCCTCACCTCACAAGGAGAGTGACTCCCGAGGGTGAAAACGGCTGCTGATCCCACCTGCACGGCACAGGAGCGCTTACTCTTGGATAGGAACGATGACGTCGCGGCGTCGTAACCATCCCGTTTCTCTATCCGTATTTTTCACTCATAGGATCTCATGAGAGGCGAAGATGGACTTTAGGGACGATACGCACAGGGTCGTGATCGATCCTTGACAAGAGTGCCACTCGTGAAAAGTCCGTTTCGTAAGCGTGAATACCCTATTGGGGAAAGGGGGTGGGGGATTGGGCAAGGCGTATCATCTCCGAACGGCTGCTGCGTGGAGCGGTGAAACGAAAGGCAGACGATCTCAAGTTCGTTGGACGAAGTGAACGTTGAAAGGCAAACATGGGTTAAAGGAGACGATGGAAGACCATGAGGTGCACGGTAGAGGTGTTGCGGGTCTCGGAAGGGCTTCTTTCCGTGTTCAGCAGGGCTGCTCCAATGATCCCTTGGTACCTGCTCCTTTACTCCGCCAAAGCGCACGTCAGACCCGCTTCATACTGTATGAATCGCTTCGCACGTGAATCGCCAGCACTTGCTTATATTACATAATCTCAATCATTCTTTTCTGCGATTAGCATAAATTGAAATATTGGACCCATATTCGTGATAAAAGAAAGTCTTGGAACGACTCGATAGAGCTTACTGTTTCCTCTGAGAACCTATTGTGCCTGCTGTTTCGGGGCTCTTTTCCTAAGAGATAGTATTTAGAAGAAATTTGGGCTGAAAAATCGGGGGGAAATCCCATAGGAGTGAACGGTGTCAAGGCGCTATGGGCTCAAGTTTGGGTTCCGATTGCAACACGCCTATACGGTTCCTACAGGAGACCAATCTCCAATTATTTCTTTGCTCAGTGGCTCCCTAAAGCCGTAGTAGCAGGTGCACACAGCGTGGCATGAGGCCATTAATGTTCATAACGTGCGGGGAGGGGGTGCCATTTTACTGTGTCAAACTTCACTCCCTTCAAATTCTTTTTTTGTCCTTGACTATCTTTCTCTCTTCTAAGAGAATTTTTTATTACACCATATGAAAATATAAGATTCTGCCCATTGAAAATTAAACAGTCTAGGAGAGACGAGCGAATCTTTCGCCGGACTCGTGGAGAACCAAGAATTAAGAAAATATGGGAGAAGTAGAGGATTCCCAATACTTTACATCGACCCTTCTTGTCGTCTCTCTTCAGGCGGATGTAGACCTCGTGCGCCTGGCCGCGCCTGTGAAAGACAGAATCGGTCCCCGAGTATCTGCCAAAAAATGACAATCTTTGCCGATAACGTCTCGACTGGCTAACACTCCTGGCGTTTCTGCCCGAGCCCATCTTGCAGTTAGCACCGTATCCATTTTTTTCACGCCTCAAATTTTCCGATTACGATTTCCCAACCGCTAAACCATTCTTTACTACTCCCGCCTTCTCTGTCATTATTCTAAATGACACGTTCAATGGATGAGCATCTTAAGGGCTTCAGAAGATTTCGACTATCCCAATAACCAGAAGCTAAGAAGAACGAGAGCAAAAAATGCACTTGGAAGAACTGTAAACATCTTCCTGCCATTATGCATTCCTCGAGGCTCCTCATCCAAATCACTCATATGACACCTTACCTAATATAAACAGAGTAGAGATTGTAACTTGACGTGATACTCCGAACGGTAGGGGGAGAGTCGAAATATTACAAAGACATCTGGTGGCTTGTTATCAAGAACACTTCCACGAGGCACTCGGGGATTTCACCCAAAAGAGATCCCTCAATGTAACACGCGTTTCTAGTCGAGTCCGTTGTTCGGCCGTAGAGTTCTTTGTGCGATAGGCGGAGGGTCGACAGCGACATCAATATTGTACCGTGTCACCGAATCTGATTCGCTCTTTATGATATAACTTTAGTTCGCTAGTGCCCTTTATGATAAGCTTCCTCCCCTGGGAAAAAGAATTCATCCGGACACTTCAATAAATACCTTAAAAGAGGCTGAAACCGGACGCGGAGGGGGTCTCCATTGCGAGAGGTGAAGATTCGCAACTCGTCTCAAAGGGCAAGGTGGCCTGCATATATTCGTTTCCAAGTATATTACTACTATCTCAATAAATACTTTTGCGCGCAATTCGAATAGTAAGACAGAGTTTCGATGGGGAGAGGTGAATGAATAAAATCCTCGACTCCGATTCCGCTCTACGACATGCAAAGAGGCGGACGAGGTCGAAATCCTCCTCGAGCGAGACATCTAGTGGGCAGGGAGTGAAGCAGTGGCAGTCCACTTCTCCTCCCCAGATTGAAACAGAGCTGAATTTCGAAGAGACGGGAAGAAACACAGACGAAGCATAAAAATGGAGAATAAAGAAACTTTCATCAAATGAAGGAACGCAAAGAAAGGAAGCAAAAGGCTTCAAAATCTCGTTTGGATGAATTCTGCTCTCCCCCGATTGCGTCACTTCTTTGTGCGGATGGAGTGCGGCGGAGCCACGGAATTCCAGGCTCGAAATTCGTCTCTGACAGGCGCCGAGAGGCGAGCGTTGTTTACCGCCACATCTATTGTGGCCAAAGAGAAGCAATGGGGCATTCCGTGAGTTTCTCCTTTGGTTCTCAGTGGAGTATCGTGACGTACGGCGGGGCCCTGTGCGATTTTTCACGCAGAGGTAGGGGGGGGGGGAGGGTAGGGGGGTGACAGGGTGGGGGCGGCCCTCCATCGCCTAGACGAGAGTCGACCTCCGTCGCTCCACTTGGTCTTAAGTCTTGCAAAACCCTCGGTGTGATGCATCCGCATCTACGAGGTTCATCCGCAAGTGGGGCTCCTGGCTTTGGATCTCAGATGGATACCCAATACCTCGTTCACATTTCGAGATCATAGCCACGAAGTAATGAAAATATATTTCATTTCCATTTAGAACCATAGGTCGATGCCATATTTCTCCCGAACCCATTTGTAATAAATGTGAAGTCCTTCCAACAACTCGAGGATATAACCTTAGGAATAAGATACAGTAAATTGACATTGGGACACAAAATATGCCGAAAAATTACAACCGTTTCCGGAAACGTCTCAGCCAGCTGCCTGTCCTCGTGTTTCCACCCGAGCCGATGTTGCAGTCGACATCGGCTCGATCGATTTTCTGCCCGAAACTTTGCGATTGCGAGCTCCCAACACCTAAATCATTCTTTTCTACTCCCGCCTTCTCTGCAAATCTTCTACATGACACGTCCATGAGATGAGCTTCTTGAGAACCATGAGATCCGAGATGGTTTCGGTTATTCAAATAACGAAAAACAATGGGCACTAAGTTGAAAAATTGAACTTAAAAAGAATTGTGAACGTGTCTCTCTCTCTCTCCTCCCGTTAAAGTTTCTCATCCTAATCGATCCGATGAAACATCTCCTAATACAACTTGATCACTAGCATTACGTGACAAACTTCATCCACGAGGGAAAAAGATTGCATTCGGACACATCAACAAATACACAGTAAGCAATAGAGACCTCACCGACACTGTTGGTACGTCCATCTTGCGAGAGGTTGCGATTCGCAACTCGACTGAAGGGGCAAGGTGGTCTGCGTGTTTCCGTTTCCAAGTTCATCACAACTGTCTCAATAAATACTTTAGCTCGCAATTCGAATGATTGGACCGCATTCTCATGCGGATGGGAAAAATAATACATTCCGTGACGCCGATTTCGTTCTACGACA
>CAJPEV010002273.1:0-45033 GCA_905338385.1 Darwinula stevensoni | reverse complement strand
GGGGGGGGGTAGAACATGAGGAATGAGCTAATGACCAAAGATTATGCCTGTGTGAGAGATGCGATTGAATGTCATGCCTTGCTCCATCTACAAAAAGGCAGTGAGTTGCACCTCCGCGAAGAGAGATGCAATCCCGTTCCTCCCCTCTCTTCAAGGATGGGCGAATAAGAGGGTCGTAACGAAAGGAATGCCTTTATGTCTGTAAAAATTAACACCTTTTGCATCGAGATATGAAGTCTCGAAAACTTATAATACTGTACATTTATAGGTTAAGCGAAAAGTCCCGTCTCACACGTGGAATTCCAAGGGGTGATGAAATTGCATGCGATGGAGGCGCTTGGCATAGGAATTGATGGACATTGCCATCAGGCATTTCATGCCTCATTTCCTACTTACGCAGCGCCCGCGAGGTGTAGTTGTCTTTGCGCAGACGATGTTCGTCGACACAGAGTGGTGTTCGAGGATGGGACACCGTTTTCCCAAAGAACGACATCCGGGGAATTTCCTTCCGTGATTTTTATTGATAATAGCCTGAAAAATAATTAATTAATTTTCTTCTCCACTGTCATCCTAAAAGAGGAATTATCATCGACAATCCGACAACCGTGCGAAGCAACAGACTTGCTATCAAGCGGATCGACTAGAAATCTTGTAGTTTCCCGCTCGGTAACCATACAATCCGAAAGCAGCCCTAGTAGCACAGAATGTTGACCAAACGTTTCCGAAATGTTGCCTGTTGCTCTATGTTGCAATGTTGCACAACGTTGACAAAACATTGCTTTAACGTTTTCACTCGGAATGTTGCTGCGACACTTCTACGAATGTTACTGCAACATTCGCTTTCAACATTTACGTAACATTGACATTGTTGACATTGAAAACATTGCGACAACATGGTAATGCAACTTTTCTGTGGAACTTCAAAATGCGACAATTTTCTTAATGTGCAATCGACTCCGCTTATTGGGATACTCCCAGGACCAGTTACCTTTATTGCATTATACCCAATATTCCATTCCGAAAATACCGTGCTGGACCAATTTCGGGATTTTCGCGGGAAAACGAAAGCAGGTAGGTTTTTTTCTTCAAAACTAGTTTAAAAAGTGCCCTTCAGTTTTGAGAAAAATTTATTATTTTAGGCATGTTATTCCAATAACATTCACTTATGCTATGTTTTTCATAATGCATTTCATGGCTAATAAATCGTGAAAGTATAATAGTATTCCATATATCTAATAAGCGGTATGTCCGTAAGAGGAATCGACTAAATATTCAGAATGAAACATTCTGCAGCAAAAGTTTTTCTCAACTTTCTCATTTCGTCCTTGGATGTAAAATGCAACCACGGCGCAGTATGATAAAGATCCCCTCATGCAAAGTTACGCCTGCAAACGCTCTTCGAGAATGAAATGAGCAGTCCGGGGGAAAAAAAAAACTGGCGTGCTAACGCCTCAACTGTCGCGGTCAGAGCTGGATTCATATGATGTGCTTCGAACGATCCCCGTGGGAAAAAGAAACCTCAGGGTGTCACGGGATACGAGTGGACGGTATGACGCATGCGCCCCAATGAAAGTGCACGTGTGTACGGTATGGCGGTAGGAAGAAGCGAACGACAGTTGAAAGTTGGTGCGGTCACAATATATCACAGCCACGTTTTAACACCAAATGTATTGAAACAGTATAGGTGCAGGCATGAAGTGCCTTCTTTTGCTTAAAAAAATAGTAAACAACAATAAATACTGTACCTTCGTAACCACCATTGACCAAGTGAGTTGATTTATATATTTTGATGAAGGCCTAACTCTGAAGATTCCACAAGAAGTATTAACTCACAGTGAGACTTCAAGCAATTGTTATTTGCACTATGCTCACGCCTATCTAACAATATATCACATAGCCACTGATGGAGTAGGCCTAATGCTAAGAGAGAGTGTACGAGGATCTGGAGAAAGAGCCTGTGAGGAATTCTTCTAAAGAGAACTACCAAGTAGCACTTCTTTCACTCCAACTAAGGAGCATTTTCCCACTCTTTCAGCATGGAAGTTATTAAAATTCTCAAATGTAATGAAAATATCAATGAGCTCAGTAAGTCAACTATGGCCAATTCTATGCATTGTCTCTGAACTGGATGCAAACCCTTTCATGGTTGCTTCATATCATGGTCATTCAAAGCCTGCATCATCTGAGATTTCATAACTGAAACTTCACAACTACTGTCGGATGGCTTCTTGGTAGGGAAGGTGAAACATAATCTGAAACTGAAAGCCATGAAATCAGCGGTCATAGTGGATATTTTTCTTGTGAAAGATGCATTCAGGAAGGAAACTACTGTGACGGAAGAGTAGCGTTTCCAGAGATGGATGCTCCACTTTGCACTGACCAATCATTTGCTGACCATGTGCTGGAGGAGCATCACACAGGGGTTTCTTCGTTATTGTGCCTAGAGGTGGGCCTCATCAGCAGCTTGCCACTCGACTACATGCATCTAGTTTGGTTAGGGGTTGTTTGAAAATTGCTCTTGCATTGGTTGAAGTTTCTAGACTTTACATTTTAAAGTGCCCAGAAACCTCTTGACAATTGTTCCACAAAATATCTTTCAATCCCCAGGCCATCCCGAATTAGCAAAAATTCAATTCAGAAGTAAAACTGGCCTGAATCTAAATTATGATTGATTTAGCTTGAAAAAAAAAAAGTTGTGCAATGTTGAAAAGCTGTAGAGAAACACATTATAGCGAGATGATGATAATCATGATTTAGAAGACCAAAGGAGTCTCTCATTACTAAGGCATGCACTTATACCTACATTCATGATCTTGCAAATCATGCAATTCTCCTACACCAAAAATATTGAGGATTTGTTCAAGACAAGGGATCAATTGCTGGTGTTTGAACCTTTGAGGAAGCATTCATGACATTCTCACTACCTATAAAAATTATGATATTGCACCTCATTCAGTCATTGAAGTCAGCTGTTGACTAAAGGCTGTAGATGTCTCTTTTGTGGCTTAAGAATACGTCGAAGGATGACTTGCAATAACTGTGTGGCTGTCATATACGTATGACTTTATCCTTGAACATACATTTTTCCTTTCCTTTTGGAGATAGGATTTTGTATCACTGTTCATTTTGCTTTTCAGGTGCGTGTCTGCCAAGAATAAATTCCAATGATGGGAATGCTCAAGGCTTGCATTGGATTATTTCTGTGAATATACATGAGAGGCTGTTATTCCATTTGTTGGGGTTCGTGTGACATTGTGTAAATCAGGTGATACATGCATTTGAGATGGTGGTGAAATAAATGTCGCTTTTATGTTGATCTTCAACATCGTGTATTGTTATTTTGCAACATTCAAGCAACGTTGACGTTTTGGATATTTACACATCGAAGCAACATTGTTCATCAACATTTCCGAAACGTTGCTGGAATATCTTGTGTTACTTGGATGTGCGAGAGGATACTAAGGGTAAGATTGAAGAAAGGCGCAGAAAACCTCACCATAGGAATTACGGATTTGACTCAAAGTCTGGTAAGCTGTCTGTTTCCTACTGAAAATGTAAAAAGAACTGGTAGTTGCATCACTCGATTTATTTCTATATTTTATGCCTTCAGAAAGGCGTACAATGCAAACAAGTCTAAGAATCGCGTACTTCGTCATTTCAATTCCTTGGCTGACATGCACCAGATTCGTTTAACTTTAAACTGATTCGTTTAAATAATGGGCGTCTATGTTTATTATGTCTATGGAAGTTTATGTTAAACTGATTTCCTTAGGGGACCATTGTGAGGTCAGATTAGTTAAGCTTGAACGGGTTTAGTTCCTCGGGGAGAATCACGCAACTGCCGCTCCAATTCTCATAGAATATTTGGAAAAGGATCTAAATATTCGGGAAATGTATGATCTAGGCATCGAGGAAGGCAGGAGAGATGATGCCAATGCCTGTCAATTCCAAGGAACCTTTTCTGTTCGCCTTTGGAGTTCAATGTTCACGTGTGACCTATGCCTTGACGTGAATGCACAGATCCGCCATCGGATTCAATGTTCCTAAGGTATGAAGCACACTTGAGGTTCAAATTTGGAGGAAAGACAGGATACACTGTTTTTTTATTGAATTGTCCCCCCCCCTGTGGACAGGACGGAGAAAGCATAACATTTCCAGATAATCCACTAGATGTCAACCATGCTGTCTTGCACGGTTGTCAGATGAATGGTTATAATTATGCTTTTCGGGATGGCAATTGACGCGAAAGTGTTTTTATTCTCTGGAAAACATAAGCGGTATTTAATGAACTGAAATAAAATTAGCCAGTTTCAGGGTATCAGTTGTTCTTGATAAAACGGTCTTTACTCTGCGAACAATACCGCGTGTTTGCAAACATCGTCTGCGCGAAAGACGAAGCTCCCTGCCCCTGAGAATGGAGTAGCTCCACATAATAATCATGAGTTCTCCGAACAATTATCGCAGCATTTCCGATGATTTACGTCAGTTGATCATCAGAAAGCATCGAGATGGTCTTGGGTATAGAAAGATATCGAAAGAAGTGGATTTCCCTAGACCAGCGGTTCCCAGATTTCCTTGAATCGCGACCCACTTGCTGCGTATAAAAACTTTGGCGATCCACCGGAATCCAGAACGAGGTATTCCCAAAGTAATTATGACGTGAAGAAAACTGATCGACCTTTTCTGCAGGGCATGTTGTATCCTGAACGGATGCGGATGTAGTGATTTTTTATACTGGGAAAATGTACGCGACCCACCTTGATGCCTCTCGCGACCCACAGTTTGGGAACCGCTGACCTAGACCACCTGGGACCAGGATATGCCAGGCAGCTGAAAAAGCTGGAGAGGAAGAAGAAATGTCATCGAAGAGCAAAATTGGCGCCTCCACAGCAGCAGGGATTGGTCAAGCTTGTTCAAGAGAACAACTCCTTCACATAGAAAGTAATCTCTGCTCACGATTAAATTTTGATTTCATTGTGTCTACTATTCCAACATTGCTTTTATATAGCAACTGCAAAGACACATTGTTAAGGACCACGCAACATTTCTCGACATTTCCAGCATTGGACTATCCCCAATTCATGAAGTATCGAGTCGCCTTCACGTGACACATAAGGTCCCCCACAGCATCCCACGATCCAGGAATCGACCTGATGTCATCGAGAAAAGGTAAATAGCGTAAATAGCGATCTCCGCGTAGTATTCCATGGCACACTTTCGAAACAACATGAAATTTTCATATTCATTCTTTGCTGTGGAATTTTCTCTTCGAAAGGATGTGGAACACGGAAGGTTCATCTGCACAACCTCTTCATTAAGCGGCGGTTCGGAAGGAACGTCAGAGGCAGGTTCGGGTTCAGAGAAATAAGTCATATAGTTGATTTGTATGAGAAAATAACGCCCCAATGCTAGATCTGCAAAAGTTAGATACATTTTTCGATCTAGGGGAGCAACGATAACAGGAGGTGACAGCAGGGGAACACGTCACCCTGATTATGGCTGTCAGAGGAGGGAATGGTCCATCACACCATTGAGGGAGAATCAATCAATGCCGGAAACTTCTACAGTATAGTCAGTTCTTGACCGATTTCCTTCTTCTTGAGCAATCATCTGTTACTGCCATGGGCACGGTGTGGTGTTCACCTCGCCATGCTCTCCCTCCCTTAATCCTACTAAAGACTTGTTCCACGTGATGAAGGGTACCGCTCTCTAAATGAACATTTTTTAAACTCCTCTTTGCCATTCACGATTTCCTTTCAGAAGGTCCGAGAGAAGTATTATCATTTTCCCCGTCCCAACAGAACACATTCGGAGGAGGTCGGCTCCTCCTCAGGTTTCAAGGAATTGTTTCATGCGATTGAGGACGCTGTCTCGTCAATCACCGTCGACCACTGCAAGGCTGCAATAAGGCACGCGGAGTCCTTCTCTGAAACTTGTTTCAAAAAGCTCCATAAGGACCCTACAATAGACCCTTCTTTACACTGAATTTCTGGTAAAAGATCATGGGAGCACGACAGAGGAACTCACTCTGCTAGTCGTACCGACTTATATATATCGCTCTTCCCGTCCCCCTTCCCTTTCATTACTCGACATGAAGCTTATTTTCTTGTTCTCGTTTCGCCATTTCTCGTTGCTGTTCCTCGTCCTACTTGCTGTTACTTTGTTGGTTACCTCTTCTGCCTTACGTTGGAAGCCCAAATGTTCTTGATGAAGATAACTTTTTAAGAGAGGCAATATATAGCCAACGAAAACCCACTCCAGCATTCATCAGGTTCCAAGTCAACTAGGAAAGGAAAAGTAAATAATAAGAAACTAACTTATGATATTGAATATAGGTTAGGCCGATTGACCAGATCTGAATTCACCTTAAACGTAAGATAAAGATATATGAACTGAAAAAAAAACGTGCAGGGCTCCACAGAGAACGGATCAAAGATCCATGAAGGATTCTACTAATACTTCACCTTCCATCCGCAAGATGTCCTGCTTGCATATAATGGGAACGCTCCTGAGGGGGGAGATCATTTCAATCCAAAAACAGCATAAGCAGAGCTGAGGAAGTGGCTGTAGTAAGGTCCTATCTTGAGAATGTAAAAGCTGACAATCTTATCTTGAAATAAATGCACTAGTACTTACAAATATACTACCAGGCCCATCCTGGGTACTAGTGGATACGTCTTTCCTAAGTTCCATCGTTCAGGTGGGATAGGTTTGCCTATTCTCTCATCCTTTGTCAACTCATTCGCATCCATAAACTTTTCAGCCAATTTGAACGAGAATTCTGCTGCCTCGGCCTGACGCCCGAGGCCAACAAGCCTATGCCTTTCTAGGCTATGGGCTAAGAGGAAGGACATGAAACTGTGTGCAAGTACGTTTGTGAATGCTAATGATTTTAAGACTGAGTGGTCACAGAAGGTAAACCTATCCCTCTCAAGATATACGAGGAGCGTACCAATCGTAATGAGCCCTAATTGCAGGAAAACCACTATTCGGACAAACCTGAGTTTCCATCCCCACAAAATGTTTCTTCAACTGATAGACATCTATTACGTCAGTTTTTACCCAGGTTCGCGACAGTAGCCATTGCAAATGTCGTCTACCATGGAGTTTTGAAGTATACCATGGGATGGCATAAGGGATGATGCGTACCATTACGTCGTCTGATGAGGATGGGTTAAAGGGTGAGCCACTAAATCCTACATTTAAACGAAACAATAGATCTTATGGCATATATGCATATAGCATGAACTTATTGCAAATATTCTAATCTGATTCGCGGCAGTTGAAAGAGGAATGACTGTGCTTTTAATTAGCAGCTTACATTTCCAATATATTCAACTGTTGATAGTTCATATGAGCTTCCAAATTTCTGAAATAAAAACTGCGTTTCTTGTAGCAGTGGAATTGGCTATAGGTGCGTCTGAGTGCATGGAAACGACAGCTGATTTCATTTTTCATATTGGACTAATGCATCGCAAAGAAGGACGCTTTTCGTGAACTAAAAGTCCATAAGGTAAAGACTCCGGTTATTGATCAGTCTCCAGTTCTTGGTCATTGAGGCTCTTTCTACGCATTATACAGGGTGATCTCAAGTCAACTCAGTTGCTGAACTAAATGATTTCCTCATCCAAACTGTTGCCGCCATCGAAAAAGAAACACTTCAGAAGGTAATGCAAAACTATGTCATGCGTATTCGCAAATGTACAGCAGGAAGTGGTGCACATTTTGAATACATGTTGTCAGGCAAAAACTTGATGAATATCTGAACAACGTGAAGTTGACTATATTTCTATTTGCAGTAATAAGAATGTTATGACTTTTTAAAATGTGTTCCTTTTTTGTGGCCCATCCTGTATTAACATCTTTGAATACGAGGACCAATTACTCGGTTTTCCTAGTGTGCACATGATATATCTATTCTTTATGGGAGTCGTATCAGCTTCATTTCGAAAGGCGTGTGTGACGGGCATGTTTCCTTAACAGTTGTGTTGAGCAATCGCTCCGTTTCATCAGTTGCATTTGCTGCCAAATGTTCATACCACGGGTGAGTTTTTCAATATTCTCATTTTTATTTTGAATAAACGACAAATTCAGTTAATTGTTCTTACATCACATTTTTACATCAAAGCATTTCCCACCTGGCACTTGATCTCCTGTGGAGGCTTAAGGCCTTCCACTCCGAACTGCCAAGGGACTCACGCACACTTCTAGACCCCAGAAAGAAGCCATCTCGTAATCTAGTTAGCAGGTTGAGAGCATGTACACTTGGGACTCAAGGAAGGCTTACTAGAGGCTCAAGTCTGGTCTACGAAAGTGTTGTCTTCAGCTCACATTTGGAGCCGATGCCGTTCCTATTATTAAGAGTGGGAGGAATATCAGTAAGCATATCCCCACTGACTTTGCTCATAAAGGTCGCCCATTGTGAGAATTGAAGACAGCAGAATGGTGATTGTTCCTTGTTTACATGACCAGTAGCCTTAAAGGTGATCTGAAGCACAGGTGGATGAGCATTTGTGCTCTTACATGCAGCAATGGAGATGCTCATCATGGTAAGTCTGTGTCTCCAATACTGTGACACTGTTGAAGTCCCTTGAGTCGTTATGTTTTCTCTCAACGCCCACAGCTATACAATGAAGAGATGGCTGTATACAATGTTCATAGTCTCATCCATTTAGTTGATGGGGTGAGGAATTTCGGATAGGGCTTGGATGGTTTTCAGTTTTCCCTTTGAAGACGTCTTTTAACTTATAACTCATCTAAATCAGGTAACTTTCCAGCCTATCAGAAATTGAAAATTGCTACCTTAGCTTCACGCCTGATGCGAATGGGTTGATGAAGTTCCTGAGTCAAGAGCTTCCCCATTGCAGCAGCTAAACAGAAAATGGTCTGGAATGTCCTATCAAAAGATTTTGCGTTTAAACTCAAAATAGGGCTGTATTTGGAAAAGACCGTTATCTCTTAAGAGTGGGTATCACCAAGCCAGTCTGCCATAACTTCTTATAGATCGTTTTATGCCCGCTGGCCACCTGAGGACAACTATGTACAGTGCTGGAAAATTTACGAAATTCATCTATTTAAATTTTAACTCAACTGTCAGAGCGAATAAGGAGTAGGAATAATTGTAGAATGAGTCAGAAAAAAGTTCAAACGTTTATTGCTTCAATTCAAATATTTAACATTTATTTCCGTTCTACTTAACAATCAAGTTTTTGCGTCTCAATTCCAATCCCAAAAGAAATGTGCATGACTCTGAGGACGCTCTAAATAGAAATTGCCTACTCTGGTTACCCGCTTAACTCTGGTTAAGTTCTGTCATTTGAGAGGATTAACCCCATTTCAATCTTTGGATTTACGAGTACCGTCTCGAGTTCAGCTACATCAAGGCCGATGTCTTCTGCATTTTGCATGAACACAATTCGTCAATTTGGAGGAGGAACTTCAGACGAACTTCACTCGTTGGTAGAAGCCGACACCACTTTTAAAACAGTGCGCGAACGCACAGCAAAAGCCACACGCGATTTTCTCCTGGACGACGAGGAAAGTTACGAGTATACTCAGAAGCCAGAACAGTGTCGCTAATTCCAAAACTCCTAAGTAGTGGGAAAGGGCCTCAAATAAAACAATGAGATTTTTGGGGTTTGAGAATCATGAAATCACGCCCGTGCAGGATGGATAGAAAACCCTATTCGTCCATGCCAGCAAGATGAAGATCTACGCCGCCCCTCCGGAGGTACTTCGGCCCCAAATCCCCTCTTTCGTCCTCATACTACATGCATCGGGGCCCCAAATGATGATGGCACCCTCATCAACCAGTCACTGCATACACGAAACCACGCCCCCTTCCGGAAACAAGGCCAACTTTCCAACAGCTCCGAAAGGCCGGACCTGCCCCCAGAAGGCACACCCCTCTGTTTTCCGCCCCAGCGGCAGATTAAAGGAGCGCCGCACCAGACCCCGTCCCGGAAGCGACCAGGGTGCACACAAGCAATGGGAATCCTCGATCCTACCCTCAGGAGGCACGTCCTGAAATTAGCCTTTAAAAAGGGGATCTAAAAATTGTAAGCAGTACCACCTCGATTCGTCCGTGGAGAATCAGCCTACACCCCAAGAACTGTGCCCAGCAACTCCACCCGTCCCCTACTCCTCGCCCTACATCAATAGATAGAAGTATTTGGAAACGACTCTCTCTCTCTTCAAAGTCGGTTTCACCAGATCATTCTGCCATGAATTCTCACAGCTCTTTTTATGCCTGGTGGCCACCCGAGGATTGACATGTTCAGTACTGGAGAACCGATAAAATGCATCTTAATTGCGTTTCAACTTATTAAAGTGAATAGGAATAAGGAATGGGCACCTTTTCCCTCATGAGGAAAATGTCCTCGAATCGCTAAAATTTCAAACCGCCGCAGTTGGAATACTCGCTCATTGAAACCCTGTGGCCGTGAATCATGAGTAATGGGATAGGTCACTGCTTCTTTTGTTCTGAAATGCGCTCATACAATATTGCAGGCAGTGCAACAGTGTATTAATTCAAGTGCTTCAATGAGCTATTATCCTCATCGCTTCCTTATTATTCCAACTAATAAGAGCCACGGGGATAAGACAAACCAATTTCTTTAGAAGTCTGTGGACATATCGCCGTCACGCGCGCATTGCTTTTAAAATAGCAAATATATATAGCAAATAGCAAATAAAATAGCAAGCAAATATATACTTAATTCCTTTTGAGTTCAAGTAACAAGTCAATATGCAAAGACTGAAATTATCCGTCACTGAAAGCAAATATCATGTTTCTCATTTATTTCGATAACCGTCGCCACATATTGTTGGATTTCCTCAAAAAGCGAACCTAATCCCGAAACGAACCATACATCAGCCATGAACCTGCGACTCCACCCGTCATACCTCCATAGTTTTCGGCAAACCGCAAATGTAGAGCTCGTCGAAATTATGAGCTCATCGTTGACCCTAAATGCGTTCAGATCCGCACGATTCGAAGGTGTAAAATACCTTTAAAAAATTGGATTATCTTATAACGATTAAATCGACACAGCAGATCAAATACTACGAATTACAGCAACACAATCTCTGATTTCGTCAGCCCATTCTCATCCATAGTCACTGGTATAGTCTATCCGTTCAAACTTTGCTAAGCCAGCATTGCTTGTGTTATGGTAGCTCATTCATTTTGTGCTTTCAACCGATTGTCAAAGCCTCCGAGCGCCTTTCCGATGTTATCAATGGCGGACATATATGCCTGACGAGCGCCAAATACACCTATCGATATTTCTAATATCACTGTCACGTGATGACTGCCCCCAGGAGTGGCACGCCCCTGTGTGACGGAGAGGTCAATGAGAAGTTGCCCTCTCCCCCAAGGACAGGGGAAGATCAATCACATTCAGCAACCACTACAGAGAATTAAAGTGCTGCAAAGGTGAAACAGGGAGACTATATCATCACGGTGAGGGAATAAAAAACATACGACCCCGATACGAGTGACTGACCCTTGTTAACAGCCTCCGCCGCTAGAAGTCGCTAGTGAGCACCGGTGCTTACTGATACTGATAATATATCGAAATAAATCCTAAGAGATTGCCCCGAAATAAAGATTACATAGAGAAACTTTAAGAACCCTAAGGCGTGAATGGGTTAAATAATGCATGGCTCCCAGCCCGACATGTGAAAGACTCACAGCTCAGACCGTACGATAGCAGATCGGCTGTTCGCGAGCCAGTCCCAGCGAGGACACCCGGAAAGCGGAAGACAATCGGTGCAACAATTCCCTTCAGAACTAGAAAGATTGTCTGATCTAAGCACCGAAAGGCCTCATGGAGTGTATAAAGACGTCTCTGACGAGGGCTACGATGCTTAGAGTGTTTTCAAGTCCTTCCGTCATCTTTGGAATGGTTCAACACGTGGGAATGAATAACGTGATTGGTTGGGTCCCGGCATGGAGTAACTTGCACCAGACTATATGCTGGATCTCCCACTTACCATGTGTCTGCTATGAACCAATTGCTCGTGCGACTTTAGTGTGATGGCGGCCGCGCCATAGGAGAGGCCTCTCCATTTAGACACTATGCCCTGGCCAGCTACCCGTTGCTGTCAAAAGGCTCGATCCAACTCCTGAAAGGCCCTGCCGAACTGAAGCGCGGAGATTACTGAACGCGAGTCATCCCGCCCCCCTGATTCCAAAACTCTTCCCTTCCAAGAGCTAACGAGGAGACTGTGGATGCCACCATCACCGACCGACGATCTCCAATCGAAAACCTAAGCCCCAGGAACCCTTCTCCCCCGCTACACTGCTACAAGCGTTTGCCTTTTTTTTAGATGGTACGCTTCGCAACCGATACGCCGATGAGGCTATGCTTTTGCCCTTCCAGGCTAAGTGGGTTGGGTTACTCCTTGTTGCTAGGTAATTAGCTCCAATTCGCCATAGCCATAGCCATGAGGTTTATTTTGCGCACTGTTACTCGGTGAGATGAAAATATACGTCCGAGGATCCAAAAGCCTTGAAGGTCTTGAGATTTTCCCACTTGATGGCCACAAATGGAAAAGTGCGTATAAGACCAAGGTCAGTCATAAAGGGAATTCCATGGATTTGGGATTAATATTGTGACGGATGAGCATGGCATCGAGGGGCACGACTGAATGTCCCGGGTGGTGTAGTGATAGCACACCTGACCGGCAATCAGGAGGCTCGGGTTGAAGTCCCGGCCGTTCCCAGGCTTTCTTTCGGCCTCTCATGCCTTCCGTAGTCCGTCTCCACTTTCCCCCTCGCAGCACTCTGCGCTCGAGTGTAATCGAGCGCCGCAACGAAAAGGTTAAAGAGATAAATAACCTAGAGTTGATGCGACCCGCCTGCTGTACGGAAGCGGGAAGGCAGCGTAGGCATGCGTTAAGCAGTGAGCTAGGTAAGGGTATTAAGACATTGCGTACCGGACATTTTACCCCCTCGATTCGCCGTTATGATCTTAACCCAGTGGTTCTCAAACTTTTTCGGTCCGCGGACCATTTCGGCGGGGCAAAAGACCCCTTGGACCACCTACCCCACCCGCTACCCCTCGCCACTGCAAAGAAACTCATCAGGATCAATGGGAAGCATGGCGCTGCTTTTGATGGGACACCAATGAGGTGATAACTGGTCCCAAGCTGGAGAGGTTGTCTCGTGTTGGGCTCCATGTTCAGCCGGTTCCTCTTCTTTTTTTCAACCCAAGGGTTGATCTCGCAGTCGTATGTTCTTGGGAACGGCAGCAGATGCTTCAGAGTTGCGTCTGCGAGTCCAGGATTTTCAGACGAAGAGCCAAAAGTCCGTGAAACTATTCTGGAGGAGCACCAGCTGCAGTGCAGTCCGATGCAAGCTGCACGAGATCGTCCACCTCTTTTGATGGAAACTCGACGCCGATCTCCTCGATGCGGCCCATGTTTGCGAATGGATTTCCGATCCACTCAAATCTTGTCTCTGGTTCTCGGAAATTCTTCCCGAATTGCACGTGGAGGTACGCTTTGAAGTCTTATACAATCTGCCCATAAATTTCCTCCATGACCGTAAGCAGGACATCGGTAAAAGTTTTGAAAGAGTGGAATTTTCGTCGGTCTTTGCGGCCACGCCTTAGCTCCATCTTCGTGCGCCAAGCTTTCACTATGTCCTGGACATTAAAGAAAAACGACGACAGCTTTTCCCTGCAAGGCGAGGTTCAGCCGTTCAGGATGCTCAAAACATCAGCTAAGTATGCCAGTTGGGCAAGTCTCGAGAAACCATGCATGCGGTCCGAGAGGTGAAACACCCGGCAGTCACTGTCGGGGCTATGGCATTTTATGCCATACTTCTGGCTTGGTACTTTCCTACATTGGCTGCATTGTCTATCTCATGGAGGTATTAAATGTTCATCATCTATCATCAGTACTGTTCCACTATGGTAAATGTATGAGGAGAATTCAGATGTTTCTCTCAAACAAGCCCGACAGAAGCGAAAAACAGTTGGACTAAAACATCGAACCCACCTTCCGCTTTATTGTACACTGCACTTGTCACGTTATTGACATAGAATCACAGTGTTGCTGTTGTGGTTCACAAATCACCTCACTCGCGTTCACACTATCACAAACCTTGCTGGGATTGCGCTTCCGAGAGAGGTGATTTGTGAACCACAACAGCAACACTGTGATTCTGATGCTCCCATTGTGAGCTACGTCTTTGGTTCTCCCATTTTTATTTTTATTTACATTATTATAGCTCATGATTTTCGATATTTAATAAATCAGTCCTTGGGCCACGAGGGCTCATGCAATTTGATATACGGTATTTAATAATTATGTACTGCATTTGTACAAATTTCGGTTAGAATAAGAGCGTCACACTTCGTGAATGTTCCTTGTTAGTAATACATGAGTAACTTCGTGGTAGGAAAAAACGGCCAAAGCCGAACACCTGAAGTTTGAGTCGAATTCAGATTTTGGCGGTGGCCTCGGGGTTTGTGCGTCCGAGTCAAACTTAAGGTGTTCGATTTTGCCGTTGTACCCTTTCTTTTCAGCATGTTGAAGGCAACGTTTTCCAACAAGTTCCAGCGAAACTATGTAAAGGCCTGATTTGTTAAAATCACAAATTCTAGTTGTTTTGACCCTAACACATTGCGGATCGGACATTTTAGCCCGCTCCTCACGCCTAAGCGTCAGTTACCTTAGCCTGAAGCTCGATGCCTACAAGGCTATCACTTATGGCATAGGCTAGGCAAATAGACTCGCGAAGGGATTCAAAACGGAGATCTCCGTGAACGGTATGCCACAGTGTTCTTCACATGAGTTAGACGATTTTTCACTTGACTCGGGCACACGTGCATGGGACATTCCTCAAGCATGGGTGTCCAAGTCAAGTGAAAAAGCGTTAATATGTAGGAAAGCGAAATCAAAATGTCTAAAGTTCAACCTTCAACCTCCTCACCCCCCTTCTCTTCGGAACTCAATGACGACTAGGCCTAGGCCTTGGCCTAACCGACGGACTCTCTTCGGATCAGTGCCAGTGTTTCGCTCATAAGAAACTCAATCCTCGACCTACGGACCAATTAGGCCCATAAATATTTTCCTCGATCTTCGAGACTCCTCGATGAGGACGAGTAACGTTAGGGCAATCGCAGGCCTACTATGTCTTTCATTGCCAATTTAACGGCGAACGTATAACGTTGGACTGAATGTAGGTCTATTTCGGGTTTTGAGAGTCATTTCGGTGCGGTCGGGGAACATTATACCTGTCCACCCAAACAACATGTTTATATTAATTTTACATAAAATGAATGTAAATTTTATATTATTTTTGCGCAAACCATTGTCAAGAAAATGTCAACATGTTTGCAGAAATATCACATTTGTGATACGTAAACGGTGATATAAAATTACCGTAAATTTTACGTAAAATTGACATTCCCGTTTGCTATTTTCATGGCAATCGCAATAAATTTACATTGTTTGCAAAAAATTGATATCTTGTTTACGTGAACATGCTGCTTGGGCAGAGTTCCTCGAATCGTCTCGATTCGTTCCAAGAAGAAAGTGCCTCTATGTCGCATGACATACGAGCTGGTCGCCACCATGTTTTTTGTTTTTTTTTAAGGACTGGACATGCGGCGGGCAGAAACGACAACAGACCAATTACAGTACACAGAGGGAGGGCTTGCACGCTTGGTACGGGCACCGCATTTGTATCACAATCCCTCAGGCAGAGACATCCCTCAACGGTCCTTTAGGAGGCCAAAGGGCAGCTCACGGGTTGCCTAAGCCCGTGACTGGCACAGGTGATTTTTAAGGTCAACTACACCCGTATCTCCTAGACGTGGCACACAGAGTGGCGTGTGTGTTATCCCACGCTAAGCAGATACTCCCCATGAAAGCAGGTGGGTCGCCTGTTCGGCCGAGAAAGAGCCCGTCGCCACACGGACTCGATCTCTCGCCAGAACCACTCGGCCATCGAACCGGTGGTCGCCACCATGTTATTATGATGAGATTCCACCAAATCCATCGGCCACTGCAAACCATCGCTTCGATCTCTGCTCATCCCAAGAATTCAGCGCAATAATGCATCCAACCTTTAAAAAAAGATCCCCGCAACGATTCTAAGACCGAAGAAGTCATGAATCTGGGATAGCTAAGGCGAAATGATTGAAGCAACAAAAATGACACTTGTTTCACCTACAGATCAATATCTTTCGTTTGGTTGGCGTCTTTCCTCAAAAACTTCCTGGGAGCGGCTAGCCAGGAGAGGGGGGGGGGGGAGAGAGAAATAATTAAATACCGGAACGAAATTAACGTATCCCAAAAGCGAGATTCAGTGATTTTCACAACCCTGGGGAGATGGAGCTTCAAATTTGCTGGAGAAATTCTGTGTTGAGAGAGGAATGAGTATGCCAAATTCCGTTCCTGTTAATGCTCTCAGGAAGGAATACCAGGCGGTGGAATTTTGTCGCCGGAAGGGGTTGAAGAAAGATAAATGGGCGCTACCAAAGCCCATCGATCGACAATGTTGATGCAGTTGATCCTGATTCCGTGTTGAGTGACCCAAGAGTCAGGAAGTGTTACTCTAAGAATCATTTTCGGTCGTTCCTTCCGAAGTATCTTTCGCCTCACACTAATATTATACCAAAATGCTCAGAAGGTGCAGGCAAATCTATTGATACCATAAACAGCACACAAGAAATTTTTTAGTGACTTTCGAATCCTCCTGCATCTTAGATGATATTCATATAAAACTCACCGCGATGAATGAAGGGTCGCGATGGAAGTACTCCGAAGCCGAATAAATCTCCCGCAAACACCAGGCGGTTCCCTGGAAACATCGTTTGGCATCAGAAGTGGATCCCGACAAGCTGCAGGCAGAATTCTCCACCCCGACAGTTCGTCCAGCGGCTGGGATCGATGCGCCGTTTAAAGGTATTAGCGAGCCTTGATATTTTCTGATCTCGGGCTTCAATATCTGAGCGAGTTTTGAGAGATGTAGGAAGGAAGACGATGTAGGCTCTCCAGACTGATTCAAGTCAACTGTTTCCCATTTAAATGTTCACTTCCCGTGCTGTGACGCAGAAAATTCAGATCTCATTTCTTGGCTCCTGATTGGAGTTCGGGAATGAAGCTTTAAGAAAATTGGGAACAGTCCTGAACCCAACCATTCGGGATTAGACAATGGGCCATGCAATTTGTGACAGGACACGAGCTCTCGTCGACCACAGGGCAAACGATTAAGTCACGTCGCTCCAGCCCTTTTAATTGAACGAGAAGCTTTTGCCTTTTCCCGAGCTGGCATCAGTTCAATTCGAGTTTGTTATACTGAGCCAAAAAAGGCCAGATTTCAACGATACAATTCACTGCACCCACTGCGTGTATTTACTCGTATTGCGGTTTGCGGCATTCGAAAGAGGAATTAGCTTGATAACGTAGCATTTACCAGCTCAATACGAAAAGGTTCAGGAATGCGGAAGCTCATATAAGCACCGAGCAAAAATTACGTTGCGGCTGGACAGGACAGGGATGGACAGGCGGCGGCCTTCATCGCTCTACGTCGCTTGCCCTCTCCCTCTGAGAGAGCGGCAACTTTATTTTTCCTTGTTCGTATTTCCTGCATTTCTTAAACTGTTCAAGATATTTGAAAGGAAAATAAGTCATTTTATAGCTTATTAATTTTTCTTTGAAATGCCACAAGCCGCTTCAAAATATTGCAGTGCATGAAGTGCAGTGCACCGGTGTTGTTAAAAATCGTGCTGCTTTTTTGGCCCATCCTGAATGATGCTGTCAGAATTTCAACAATACCATTCTACGCAACGCTCAAAACACTGACCTCTTACGCGCAATACGTGACCGAGCAGAAATACTGATACAGGAACATTTAGCCAGCGTCTCCTGGTCCATCGATGAAGGAAAAGCGATGCACTTCTCGCTCCTAACCTTCATGCGCTGCTGCATTTCAACCGCTTCATCCGCATCGAAAACGTAGAATTGTGCTTACGCTGGAAGTTGATTTTGATTTAGCGGAAGAACGACATCTAGAAAAGCTTTTAGGTTGGTCGTAGGCAGGTGAATCTCGCCAGTTATTTTGAAGTAGTGAGAGCCGTTACCGAGATTGTCAACAATCGTTGCAACGAAAGAACATTTGCCATATGTGACGGCCATATTACGTTTCGAAGGGACACGACTCCATTCTGAAGTCAAAATCCTCTGAAATTTACGCGCATCCATGCGTTAAGGAAATTGTAGCGTTGGGATATCCATAAACATGTCGAACATCGATATTTTATTGCTTAACCATTTTCGTGCCACACCGCCGATTCGTCAGGTAAAAATGACGCGAATATTTGTACGAGGGCGAGTTAAGGGCGCAATAATTATTTGTAACCAATAGTGCAACCGCGAAGGAATAGTTATTATTGAGTGTTGAAGATTGGTATGTATTTGAAAAAAAAATCAGCTACCTGAAGGGCCATTTTCCATTAAAGAAAATGGTGGCTCCATTGGAGTGCATGTACACTTGTGGAACAACGGCCTGCTATCAGATTTTCATGGTCAGAAGGTGTGAGGACCGCTGACACCAATCCCAAGGATGGGTAGACAGTATGGAGCCATGAACCGACGAAATGCGGATGAGTTGGTGGGATGGCTGGAAAATGCGTGACTAGACCCGAGTGCTCTGCATTGCCCAGGACGACCGAAAACCAGGGAAACCATCCGTAACCTTGATTGGGAGGTTCTGCAACATCCAGGTAACAGTCCTGACGCAGCACCATCGGATTATCATCTATTCAGTCCCTTAAAACAGTGGTTTTTATGTGTTCATTGCGCCGTGGCACGCCGGTTGAGAACCACTGCCTTAAAGAGAGGCACTGCGAAGCCAACACATTGCTGACGACACCGCTGTAGTGAACGTTGTCCGAGTCTGGCTGCGACACCCGTCCGAAAAATTTTTTGCTGTGGAGATTAGGAAGCTTGTGGCAAGATCGGACAAATGTATCAATGTGTGAGGGGATTGTGTGGGAAAATGACTTAAAGTTTGTACTTCAAAGGTTCCATTAAATGCATGAAATTCTCTTTCGTGTCTTTACTTATTGACTCACCCTCACAAAGAAGTGGGTAGTTGTTCACGCGTTGCTGAAGCTCTCGGATGGAAAGCGTCATATTCCTAGCTTAGCGTAAATTATGCAAGTCTTGGGGGAAACGATGAGGGCGGGTCCGCCCTCATCGTTTGGAACAGATCTTCCGCTTCATCGTAAAACCAGACCGAGGACATCAAAGCGCATCTAACGACAGTGCATTGGAGACATTGAACATCGCTACGACAACGCAACTTGTAATGCCGGGTAAACATAGTGGATCCATGGAGATCATTTCTGTTTCCGGGCGGTGGAACATTTGTCGAGCAGAATGGCCGGTAAGAAAGCTCTGGGGAATACCTGGATCGATGCTTTCCTTCTCAGTCTTTCTCGTCGTTATGCAATCGCACTTCCCTTGACATTTAACAGGAATATCTTTGGAAAATATATCAGTCTAAAATATATCTATTCGGCGTGGTTTCGGAATCGTATCAGTCCATCTCAAGTGACGGAACAACCAGTGTTTACGAATGGAGACTGGTTACCCTTCCTTTTGCACGTGTGCTTGCTCATTCTAGAAGGAGATGATTGCAAATCCAGGCGTGGATGGCGGTCGATGATAGATGACACTGCGACGTACTCGAGCATGTTATGGTCTCGAATGTCGTATTTCGACCCGATCCATGGCAAGGAAATGTCTCCATTTGGCGTACACAATGTAACTCTAATTATATGGGGTTGGAATCTGTCTGACACTCTGAAATCCATGGTGTCACTGCACCTGGAACTTAGAAAAAGTGGGACACACATCATAGCACTTAAGCCTTCTCAGGTCATTACGGTCTTCCACTCAGAACTGTCCAGGGATTTGCGTACACTCTTAGACACCATAAAGAAGCCGTCTAAAGGCATCCCGTAAGCAGGTGGTGAGTATGTAAACTATGGCCTCAAGGCTTAGTAGAGGCACTTAAGTCTGGTCTACGGACATTTTGTCTTGCGCTCACTCACATTTGGAGTCGATGGTGGGCACCTTTCAGTGAGTGGGAAAACGTCAAAGAAGTATGTTCCCACTGACTTTGTTCGTATGAGTCGCCCAGTGGAAGAATGGAGGGCACATAAGTGGTAATTGGTCCTTTTGTATACAGGACCAGTAGCTTTGCGGAAGATCGCAAGCATAGGTGCATATGTGCATTTCTTGTTTTTGCAAGTTGCAATACGGATCCTCATCAGGATAAGTCTGGATCTACATTATAGTGACTCTGTTGAGGTCCTCTTGAAAAGTTTTGTCTCTCAACGCTCACAATCAGGAGATGGCCGAATATTCATAGTTCATAGTCCATTTGACTGATGCGAGGAGTTTTGAATAAGACTTAGATGGTTTTTTGGTCTTTCCTTTTGAAGACGCCTTTGCAGCATTATCATACGGATGAAGTGACACAACAGCCTATCTGACGTATTATGCTGCTACCTAGGCCAAACGTCCGAGGCCTACAGGCCTATGCTTTACCGGACCGTAGGCTTTGCACGGGACCATGAGTATCTGCAAGTCTTTTGATGGGGATGGGTTGAATAAATTACCAAGATCAGGTATTTCTCCTTGGCAGCAGCTAATTAGTAAACGGTCAAAAACCATCTGAGTCATACATCTTTTCCCATCCACATCCAATGAGATATTCATCAACCAGTTTTCAGAGAACATGAATCAGACCCTTGCCCAGAAGATGTCTATGGAAAACAATTTATTAGTGTCAAGCAATCCATTCTCGAAGTAGAGTCAAGGAGAGATGGTATGTGCCAGCTATCTAATGGTGAAGTGATTCTTGTCAAGAATATCATTCAGCACCATGATGCTGCAATGTTTGTTGCTGCACATCGTTTCAGGTAATATTCAAATTTACTTGATTACCCTTAACTTTCTTTTGACATTGCCATTTACAATGAATTCAGGCTGTCTGTTTTATTAGTGTTTCCCTTTGACATGTGTTACAAATGAGATTATCTTACTCCTCCAGAAAAGGGGAGAGCATATGCTTATTCTAATCACTCATACCTCCTTTAATATTGCATGAGTTCTTTCTATGGGACTGAAAAACTTAAGTACATTCGTTTTTGTGAAAGTGTCAACAGTACAAGAGTGCCTCCTGGAGAAAAGATATTCATTGAGTTTGAATTCATCACAGGGCAGCATTTGGGAACGATAGCTCTCTCTTCTGAGTCGGTTTCACCGGATCAGTTTGGCAAAAATTCTCAAAAATCTTTTTATTTAACATCTCCTGAGGTGATGTTCAATACTCGAGAACTCATGATGTTCATCTCATTACTCGTACATATCAACTAAATTGTTAAGAGTGAATGAACTTTCGATCCACGCCGTGAACCTTAAAATCGAAGCCATCTTAATTCTTAAGTGGATTCTCTCGTGTGGGAAAGGCCTTTGCAACGACACGCCACGCACGTGATCGCGAACACGAACGCAATTGTCTAAGAAGTAGGGCTGTACGATATGGGTTTTCAAAAGGATCAATATTGCCAACTACATATCGTACGATATCGCGATATCGTAAGTCCCACGAGTTAAAATTGGAAACACTTTGCAGAGACAGACAAGCATTGTATTGGTGTTCACACGCAGCGAAGGGAATATTACTACGAGTATCTCCTGCTCCTGACTAGGTCTTTCCCTTGGGGCGTTTCCTAATGAATGGTCTCCTTGATTTTCCTAGAAAAGGTCCAAGGACCAAAGGTGTTAGGGGTAATCACAGGGTATTGGCATGGGTGATCTATTTCTCACTTCTTCCTTTTTGATCATATCAGCCTCGCATTGAAAATTAGGGGTAGTGCCACACGGTGATGTTTGCCACATCCTTCCTTCACTATATAGCCCTAACAGTTGGAGGAAGATTCATTCTAATAGAATGAAACCTTCCGCATTTTGTTTTTCCTTCATCATGCCTGTTCCATGTAGACCTTGCAATTCTAACGGGGATGATCAACCGTGATGCTTTAAGTTTCCCTCATCCATCACAGAATTTCGCCTTCTTTAATCAGCCAGAGTCAGCAATAAATGCTTACATGAGTAGCCAGGAAGGGCCAGTAGGAATATCACGTTATACAGACATCGCCGATAGGAACAATATCGATCAATATAATGAAATCGCGATAATTAGCACAGCCCTACTTAGAAGTTGAGGTGATGAAGGGTGTGCTTCATGGCAACTTTCATTTCATGCCAGAGTTTCACCAAACACGCCGTCCAACCTCACCATATCGATCGACCTTTTTCGACAAGGATATCTTTCGAGCTTGTTTACGGTATCACTATAAATGGGGCAGACATTCCATCAAGTTGGTATACTATATCCGGAACCAGAATTCACGCTTGGGAATCGGACGTTGCCTTCATGGGAATTCGCATATTAGATTTCCCGAAGATTCAGGTCATCCATGGACCGAAGCAAGGCAAAACTGATATCGGCATTGCCGCCCACGATGCGCTTAAGAAGTAGTGCTTTGCCAAATCCATCAGTCGTGACGATATTCGTTCATCGTGAAATAATCTTTTCGTTACGTTCCCACGTGAGTTACGTTTCACGATCGTTCGTGGTTTCGACATTATTTGTTTACTTTATACGCGTGGGGAAATACGTTTCGGTGATTTTTTGCGCATACTGGCAGGTTTAGTACTCTGTGTTCATCTCTTTCGTGCATAACATTCCATCGTGAACTGTAGATGAGATTTTGGCAATGGGAATACGGTTAAGACTGTTACGTGATGATCTGTCACAATAAAGGCATCGGAAAATCGTAAGATGGAAACAGCGCAGTTTCGGTCTCGGTAACTCATGGGAACAATTATAGTTCCTATACTTTGTGTTTTACATTGATTGAAGTGCGATGTCATTCACATACTGCTCTTTGCTTCCGGTTATCTCCTCATTTTTTTTCCTGATGGTTCCAACAGAGGAGAAAGTACATTCAAAATCTACGGTCGGACGAACAGTCGGAATCGATGCACTTCTCTAGCCAACAAGGATCCACTGTCAATCCACACCGTTTCTTGGTAACAGAAAAGGGGTGGGCGAAACGTAAAATATATTGTATGGAGGTAGGCGCGGACTCGAGACCAGTCCTTTCGTGAAAGGAAAGAGACCACGTATGGTCCTGTCCTGTCCGTCTGTCTGTGTCCACGTGTCCGCAATTTGATTGTCCAACGATCTTCATCCGACCTCTACCTACTTGACACGGTTATCTTGATCATCATAGATATTAAAAGAAAGCCCACTGCAGGATTGGGCCTGCCCAACGAGTAAAGAATGCATCAGAGCACTAACGTAAGGCTTAGGCACAACCAACAGACTGCCTTCAGATCACGTCAAGGCCTACCTTTTCCTTTTCAAAAGAAATTCAATTCTCGACTTACCCTATAGGCCCCAATTAGGCCTATTGGGGTGAATCGTGGTCTTCGAGACATCTGGTTAAGGACGTGTAATGTTAGGCCAATCGCAGGGCTATTCATACGTTCATGAACCATTTCAGAATGGACGTGTAACGTTAGACCGATTGGAGGACTGTTTTGCGTTTCATGAACCATTTCAGTGTGGACTTTGAACGTTAGGCCCATCATGAGTTCCTCGAACCATCTCGAATAGGTCTGAGGAGAGAATGCCCTCAAGCAGCATGGAATCCATGGTACGCGCCATCCTGTTAATTCAGGGATGTCCGAATAAGATATTCAGTTTTCTTCACAACCCGGGGGAGATAGAACTTCAAATTTGCTGGAGCGATTCTGTGTTGAGAGGGGAAGAAGTCTGCTCAATTTCGTACCTGTAGATCCTCTCAGAGAGGAATACGAGGAGGTTGGAATTTGTGACGAGAAGGGGTTAAAGAAAGGGAATAGGCGCTACCAAAGCCTATTGATTACTACCACTTGCACTCTGTAAAGCCTAAGACCTGTCATGTGTGTCTTAAGCCTAACCGCAATGACGTCATTTTCCTGTATTATCCTTCGGCTTCGAAAGGTAATATGTATGTGTGTATCATTGAGCTTCGCAGTCGATGGTCGCCATGACGGCCCCTATTACATTATGCGAATATTTCGCAATTGCCTCAGATTTTAACGCAACTGTGAGGTTTTCTTCGTGTCCGACATATTGAGCCGCCATCTGGACTCACTTTGACCCTCGCACGGATTACGTCCCTGATATTCCTCACAGCGAACTCCGTCCCACCTGGTTACACCTTCGCGTTGATCACGAACAAGATGCATTTCCTGAGTCCTTCAAGCGCGAAGATGAGTTTCACCTCGGGGCTGGCCGCTTGCAAGGCGGACGGCGCGGACCACCTCGTTCAGGATGACAAGGGCCTCGCTTGGCACAACTTCATCCTGCAGTACGCCGCGGCGAATATTGCAGCGCTTGGCGCCTATTGGCTCGGAGGCGATGATCTCGATGGGAATCATGTCTACAAATGGAACGACGGTAATGGTTTTCCAACTCCTCGTCTATTGCATCGTGTCGATGTCGCAGTTGATGTAGATGTTCGAATTGAAATCGATCGTTACCATACCTTCCTATCTAACCTCTTTCGTTATAGTTTTCAAACCCCATTACTGATATTGTTCTGATATTGATTAGCGCCTACCGATTATTAGCCTAGCGGGTGAAGAGAGCATTTCCCATGAATAGAAACAATGAACTTTATCCATCTTGAAAGGGACATCCTGATGTGACCGTCTGCAGCTGCAAGTGAAGACATGTAGATGTATCTCTACTGTGGATATCGTGTACTGGGAAAATCTCTTTGTTACCGAGCAGGAAGTTAAAAGCTGAAATTCCAGCTGAAGTTCAGCGCGAGAGCAGATCTCTCATCCGCTGTATTTGATTTGTCATCTTAATCTTTTATCGCAGGAACGATGGTGTCGGCCTCGGTTCAGACCTTCTGGGATTCTGGGCAACCAGACTTTTCTGGTCAATGCATGGTCCTTCATTGGTTTAACCCAGATGCTTCTTGGTTGGGGATGATCGACTATTGGGATGATCGTCCTTGCTCGAATCTGCAGGGCGTGATCTGCGAGGTACGTTTGCCGTGAAGTCCCGCATCGTATCGATCCAATACGCGATTGTCATGGAGATACTGGTTCTTGGTTGCGTTCACACGGACAATGACATTCCTGAATGGATGTTGATTCACATCCAATGTTTTCCCATATCCTGCACATGAATAACGAATGCGGCTGCACTCCCCCCCCCCCTGGCATCCTTGGGACATGGCTTGGTGCCATCACTCTGCTGCCCTGTCCCACCTGAATCTTCGTTCAAAATGCACCACTGACCTCATGCCTTGTTTCACTTACAACCATAAGACTTGTCTATGGATATTCATCGCATGTCAGACATGATGCCATTTGCCCATCACACTTAATATTGCAATGCAGGTAAAATATATCATACACCATACAATTGTTAATATATGAATACATATATGGTGATATATGGCAAATATATAATCATAAATGACCATATAGAATCTTACACCCT
This sequence comes from Darwinula stevensoni, assembly GCA_905338385.1. NCBI lineage: Eukaryota > Metazoa > Arthropoda > Ostracoda > Podocopida > Darwinulidae > Darwinula > Darwinula stevensoni. Next base: position 19,427 of record CAJPEV010002273.1, on the reverse strand, counting down.
GTCATACATGGAATTTTCACGTTGGTATCTTGTCAGGAATCATAGGGTTCTATGGCCTAGTCTATGTTCCAGAGAGATATAAAGGTATTAAGTCTTGCGCATTAGCCATCGCGCGAAGCCCACCCTGCTATGACTTTCCAGGTCTTAGGCTGCGCTATGGAAGCCTATGATGCTTTTCATATGTTACACCCTGTGTATAGAATGACTGCGTGGCTGATGTTCACTTCAACCATATTCTAGATCTATTGAGAAGATAAAATATGGTGCACAAAGACTGTTATGTTGTTGATTCCAGAAAAAATCCGACTTTGTTGGTACATGACGTGGGTTTTTTATTTTTTATTTTAAATAAATTTTATTTTAAGAAAGAAAGAAGGCACCCAAAGCATGCGTGCAGCACTGTGCCTAATTTTCTGTTCGACTGTCAGAGGGTGTCCAGATCGGAGAAGGTATGCAACGTTTCCTGTCCTGTCAACATTTGAGTTGATACGGGCAAACGACTTGCAGCTGACGGTTTCAACGATCAATTTCTTCCTGAATAGTCGAGCGGTTTCCGTCGCATTCGGAGTAAAATCGAACTTTTGCAACTCGCTTATCGTTGGTCAATCGTTTATAAGCCATTCTCGTCAATCATCCATGAATTGGAAGTGATCACAGCCAATGCACAATTTTCATATTCGAACAATTGGATGCGATGTCGCAAGGGTGTTTTCACGAGCCAATGCCGTTGTATAACCCCTCGAAAAGGAATTTAATTTCTGCATGCTGCCATTAGCCAAATAAAGAAAAAATCCTTCATTCGATACGGAATTGTCAAGGCTTCCGAATGGCTAAAACAGCATCTCGATGAGATCAAACGTTGAAAAGTTATTCACGTTCAATGGATGGGGAAGACTTTCGACTCACGCTGTATAGCGGATGGCTGGGTGTAGATGCTTGTGGGTTTTTGGAATTTCGCTTAACAGAACAAACATTTGTGCTGCACGCCTTCATCCGCAAATTAAATCGCTTGCAAAATACGAACTTCATTGAACCTTAGTGACTTTTTTTTTCTTCGTGTGCTGTCCTATTCGTTGAAAATCGGATATTTAAGGGCCTAGAGTCAAAACTTTCAGAACTTGATTTTCATATTTTTCGCTATTATGTTGTTACTTTGGTGGAAATCTGGTGGACCTGGGACTTCGATTACGAAGGATAGACGGTGTTTCAGACGAAAGCTCGCAAGCTTGCCCTCTTTGAAAGAGCTGCAGGCGGTACCGCTGTGCTGATAAAAGGATTAATGGATAAAGTATGTCTCAAGAGTCCAAATTGATCCTTGGCGTATGTCATTGTTTGCGCTTTCGTTTTCACGGTCTCCGAATATTTCCCTGCCTGGAGATTTTTCTGCATGTGATACATAATCCACACCGTCAATCCCCCTACTTCTGGCAGATTTCCTCCGAACAGATACTGATGTGTCGTTTACGAGATCGCAGATTTCCATCTTAGTTATTGGAGGTTTCAACATTAAACTTTGGAATCTTTACGAAACAGTGTTCTGCACGCGCTCTCTCAACATTCAAGGTAGAACTGTTAAAGCCAATAATGCAAAACATTGATATGGTAGTGTGATGATTGAATCGAGTTATTCTGAATTGTAGAATAATATATAAGCCACGAGCGTTCACCTACGTAGCGCACCAGGGATTAATCCAGACTTTGAGTACAACTGAGTGCTTCGAGGTTCATGTAGCCGATAGGTATACGGAGCTTTTGCCCGTGAAGGACATAGTCCATGTTGTCGATGGGTAAGGTAAAAGACTTTGATTTTCCAGGTCATAGACGTATAGATTACGCTGCCTAGGTGTCCTTGCGCATGCAGGTCATGAGACGAAGCAGGATGGATGAATCCTCTCACTGCGAAGTTTTAACTGCCGCTCGCCGCCGCTGTACGGTTTACTTCGCGTACTGCAACGCGGTGAGGGAGACGAAAATATACTTTCCAGCGTCCAACAGTCTTGAATGCAGAGACATTGTGTTTTTTTTCACTTGATACCTATTAATGGAAACATGCGTATGAAAAGAGCGAGGCCAATCAATGAAGGAATTCAAAATATTTGTTAAGATATTGCTGTGTGTTAAGTGCAGTCTATTGTTAAAAACTTTGGAAAATTTGTTACCCATCCTGAAGGATGCTTCCGAGCCATCACAAATGGAGTTGATTCACTGAGTGGCAACCAGGTATCACATGGTGCATCTTATTGTCAGTCCACGTGTCTCCGAAGCTCATGGATGAAAGCCTTCATATCCCAAACGTAACGTAAATTATGCAATTAACAAGGGAAACTATGTTTAGCCAACCATTTTACGCTACGATCCCTCGCGTTTCATCGAAAGCATCAGCTCTAGAAGACCTTGGACATGAGGCGTTGCTACGACAGTGCAACGTAGATACCGAAGAAACATTACGATATTATTACCGATTTTAGTGCGAGGGCAACGATATATCGTCGTTTTCAGCCTGCGAATCGGTTCCGTGGCACTAAAAGGATTAAGGAGATCTCTACTTCCAAAGGGCGGTCGCCTTTGTCTAGTGGTTTGGCCGCTAGGAAGGCCATGGGAAATATCAATGTCTATGCACTCCTTCCCCGTTTCCCCATCCAGCAGATTCGCTTTCATGCACCGGAAATCATATCAGCAAATTTCAATATGGACTCGATGCGGTTGCGGAATCGTGAGATCATCTCTCGCGTGGTGCATCCATCGATCGTTCAAGATCGGATGCAGGTTTCCTTTCCTTCTCTACGTGTGCATGCTCTTTCTCGCTAAACAGATGCGGAAATCCTGGAGCAGGTGGCGGTCGATGCTCGGGTAGATCGCAATCATCAGTCGAGCAAGTCCCGATCTCGATGAGAATCTCTCGGCATATTTTTGATCTGCTGGAAGATGGACCGGTCTATGTCTACGTCTGTCCGATGGTCGATGATCGTTTCACGTCCCCCCCCCCCCCCCCTGTTGCGGCTCGTGTTAGATCAGGAGACGATAAGAAGCAGGGGAGCGCTGACATGCACGCGAGGGTTCGTGAGATCAGCTTTCTTCAAATTTAAACACGCAGCTTTCCATCCCTGGATCGTGAAGCCCTCCCAAAATCATCTGTTAATGGATTTAAGGCTGAAAGAGCTGGAATTTCGGATAATACTTTCACTTGAAAAATGTGGGGGAATGGAATTCGATCCACCAGAATACCAATCTTGGAGCGCGTGAGCGAGTGACCTCGTCCAAGAGACTCCAGGGATGTGGAGAAGGTATGGGCACAAAATAACAAAAGAAAGTAAATCGGTGCGTGAATACTGGCTCCGGAAATAGTATTCCACCTCGATGAAATGTCTGCCCTTATTTATAGTGATACCGTAAACAAGCTCGATAGGAAATCCTCGTCGACAAATATCGAACGGTATGCTGAGGTCGGATGGCTTGTTCGGTGAGACTCTGGCATGCAATGAAATCTGCCACAAAGCACACCCGTCCTCACCTCAACTCCTAAGACATTTGCGTTCGTGTCTCCTCGATGACCTGCGTGTTGTTGCAACGGCCTTTCCCACTCGAGAGATTCCGCCAAAGCATTACGATATCTCCAATTTTAAGGTTTACGGGGTGGGTACGGAGACCCGGAGGATCGAGTGTATTGAGAAATTAAACATAACCTTTACCTATCGATCGATTTCTTCATCATCATGATCATTCTCGACGGTGTCGACACCGAAACGTGTCCGAATTTCGTCTTCAGATCGATACGACAGGTCCTCGTTGCCCAAACCGAAGTGCTCGTTCTTTTCCGCTTTGCGCATCCGCATCGAAAACGTAGAATTGTGCTTACGCTGGATGCTGATTTTGATTTAGCGGAAGAACGACATCTAGAAAAGGTTGTAGGTTGGTCGTAGTGAATCTCGCCAGTTACTTTGAAGTTGTGAGGGTCGTTACCGAGATTGATAACAATCGCTGCATCGAAGGAACATTTGACATATGTGGCGGCCATATTACGTTTCGAAGGGACCTGACTCCATTTTGAAGTCAGAATCTTCTGAAATGTACGTGCATCCATGCGTTAAGGAAACAAGACTAAATTGTAGGGTTCGGAAATCCCTAAACATGTGGAATATCGATATTTTATTGCTTAACTCTTTTCGTCCCACGCAGCCAATTCGTAAGCTAAAAATGACGAGAATATTTGTATGAGGGCGAGTCAATTAGTAAAGACACAATACTTATTTGTAACCAATAGTTGAATCGTGTTGGTATAGTTATAATTGAGTGTTGAATATTGGTACCTCCTACGGATTAAAAAAAAAATCAGCAATGTCCCGTAAAAAAAAGGTGGCTCCATTGGAGGCATGTACAGCTGTGGAACAACGGGCTGTTATCTGATTTTCATAGTCAGGTGTGAGGACCGCTGACACCAATCGCAGGATGGTTAGACAGTATGGAAGTAACTGCATGAACTGCCGAAATGTGGATAAGTGAGTCTGACGGCTGGAGAATGAGCGACTAGACATGAGTACTCTGCATTGCCCAAGACGACCGAGGAACAAGAAAAACGTCAGTAAACTGATTGCGAGGTTCTGCCACATCCAGCTAACACTCCTGACTTGGCACTATCGGATTATCATCTATTCGGTCCCTTGAAACGGTGGTTTTCAACGATGAGGGCGGGTTTGCCCCCTTTGGAACAGATCTTCCGCTTCATCGTAAAACCAGACCGAGGTCATTAAAGCCCATTTAAGGACATGATACGAGGTATTGGAGACATTGAAGATCGCTACGACAACGCAACTTGTATATCGGGTAAACATAGTGAATCCATGGAGACCATTCCTGTTTTCCGGGGGTGGAACCTTTCTCGAGCAGAATGGCCGGTAAGAAAGCTCTTGAGAATGCCTGGATCGATGCTTTCCTTCTCAGTCTTCCTCGTCATCATGCGAATGCATAATGACGAGGAATAATTTTCCATGACATTTAAGGCGGCGCAGTACCCTCCCTCAAAAAATAGCTAGGGACAAAGCGTTTCATAGATGTCGGAGTGTGTCTCCCCGCCCCTCAGACTCGCCTGCTCTCGGGCCAAGGGCAAGGGGGTGGAGCATGAGGTGAAGGCCCATCCCCTCCCGCCTTACCCTTCCAATCCAGGTCCCGCGCCTCGAGAAGAACCATACTCTTGTAGATATCGTTTGCCTGAGAACAGTGGTAGCGTTCTAAATCGATTCAGAATTCAGACTCAATAAATCTAATTAAATGTATTTTATCCTAAATATTGGATGGAATTTTCCTTCCTGAGTCCGAGAATGAGTCCCCTTAATTTTATCACTTAAACCACTATGATAAAGAGATCTTCCAGCTTCTTTTCTTTCTTGTACAAACCACTTTGTCATTTCACTGGTACTTTATCTTTTCTCTTCCTTCACTTTTCTTTATCCCCTGAGAGGTGGACCTCGTAAATTAATTGGTGAATTGAAAACTCCAAATTCATCCCGCGAGACAGGCCAGACGATACAGTACAGTACAATACGGAAGGAAAAATGCAAAGAATTCCACGCTGAGAGGGTAGGATGAAAGGCAGGCTCCGAGGGCGATGATGTCACCACCCCCCTTGAAGCTTCATTTTCTTCTCCCTTCCTGCCCTGGCCTCACCATAGCCTGCGGCTGTCTCTTTCGCTTGTCATCCTCTTTTTTCCCGTTGCAGTAAATTACAGTCTACCATTGTAACATCTACCATTGAATTCTTTCCCACTGTGGCACTTGCTCTTCATGCTTATCCTGGATTCGTTCCTCTCGTGATTCATTCCTTCCCAATTTGTCGACTAAAACAAAATCCTTCAATGTCAGTAGTAATTTTTTGTTTAGAAAAAAAAAATTAAGAGTAAAAATTCGATGTTTCTCTTTCTTCCCGAAATAATCCTACGCATTACCCGTTCAAATCTCCTACCCCCTCTAACTTCATCAGACGAGCCGATGAAATGATAAATATTTTATCGTATTTATGTACACAGGACACCCTGATCACTGTTGCAATATGAAATTACCCTGATTTTCAATTACTTCAGGAACACGAGTTTTCATACTTTGTACTAGCTTGGCCAAGTCCATTGGGAGTGCCTTCCACTCGAAAATATGTTTGTCTTCAAATTCTCAATGAAACACAGGGGGGGGGGGGGGGGGGGGGAAGCACACGGGGAAAAGAGCGAAACCCAGAATTCTGCGGGGGAAATCCGTCTNACGCGTCCAAGACTTCATATCCCCTGTATAAGAGGGTGAATTTTGGAGCTATTCCAAGCTTTAGCTAGGAGAGAAATGGAATGGATACTCCATATTCTTCACAGCCACAGGCCATTTGCCTCTGGGTCCATCGTAAAGTCCAAAGAGAGAGTATATTAATTGTAGCATATTTTTCGAGTTGATTCTTGACCATACACAAAGAAGAGAGGTCATCCTGAATAAAGTCGTTCTTTCCGTGCCGAGAAAGGAAAAGGGGACTTTGCATTCCCTGTCTGGTTTCTTTGTGTTTTACCATACTTTCCTACCCTGTCTAGACTTGAATTCCTTGAGGGGGAATGCTCACCCTCTGTTCATCACATCCGCTAATGAGGTGTTCCCTTTCTGGGAAATGGACTCAGAATCAAGGTGGATTGGAACATTATATAGCGAAAATGATATGGAGTCGGAGAGACAATGACACTCAAATGTCACTAGGGTGTGAAATTCTCTTTCATGTCTCCCAGCGTGTGCGCCAATAAATTTTGGTCTGAAAAGCTCAAAGTCATCAATTGCCTCATTTTGACGACCCCTATCAGTCCACTCCTTCAATGCAGTCGGATGTCATTTGGACCTGATTTGGTGTCTGTCGTCCTGACATCTCAGTTGGAGTCGAGGTTTGGAACTTGTCTTCGAAATATATTCGAGAAAGATGAAATATATTCGACAACAGAACGTAAGAGGGGCGCTGCAAAATCGCATGCCAAATTTGTCTCCTTATCCTAATGACATTTTTTGGTATTCTTCCGGGATTCAACAAGATTAGGTGATTTTTTTCTGTTTTTTTTTTTTTTTACTAAACCAAAATGGTGTGACGAAAATAATATATTCGTTGCATAAAGCCCAATAAAGGTCACCCCCAGGTCATCCACTCTCGTCAAGGGAAATCAGCAAGTGGTGATTTGCCATGAATTTCAAAGACGTCTAACTGCTAAACAGTGTCTTGCAGAGATGAAATTATAACTGGGCTTTCATGCCCCTCCTATGTGATTTGTGGATGACTGGTTTCTAAAGTTCTGGTTTGGACATTTTAGTCTGGAGGACGGGCCTCGTGAAGGTCGTCCAATTTCAGCAAGTGACAAGACAAATGTGGTTGAAGTGAAGGCCATGATTGCGGAAGACCGAAATGTGGCGTGCTGTCACAGAAGAGACCCTTGGGACTGGAGCGGCGGCATTGGAAAAAATTTCATTTTTAAATTTTTGGGGTGCATAAATTTTTTTCGTGTTGGATTCCCCTTCCACTGAGTGCCAAAAATGGTTCGCGTAAATTCCTGCAAAAAATGCTGCAGAAATGCAAAAAAATGTTTCAAAATGTGTGTGGTGGTGGCAAGACCACGCAGGGATGCTTTCATCTCTTCAAAACAGTGTTTCACAGTTAGCCGCCTTCAGAAACCATTCCAAATCAGCACTCGCCGATCACTCCTGGTCAAAGTCATATGTATTGGGGGGGGGGGGGTGACCTCTTTTGGACTTATGCTGCGCGTCGCCATGTTGATGACAATTTTCCAAAAAAATCACTGAATCTGATTGTATCTCAGGAAAGCAATAAACCATTCCAAATCAGCACTCGCCGATCACTCCTGGTCAAAGTCATATGTATTGGGGGGGGGGGGGGGGGACCTCTTTTGGACTTACGCTACGCGTCGCCATGTTGATAACAATTTTCCAAAAAAATCACTGAATCTTATTGAATCCCAGGAAAGCAATACCAACATATTTCATTAGGATCAAGGGACATTTAATGCAATTTGGCTAAAACGTCTGGGGTGCCCCTTGTATAAGCCATTTTCTACACTGCCAAGATTTGCCTTAGTGTCTACCGTGAAGCCGAATAGACATGATAACGCCCCGAAAATGGACATTAGAAAGTGTAATCTTCAGCAGTTATCTTACGTATATAAAAGTTGTAAGGCATCCAACGCAAATCGGTCCATATCTCATAACTACGTGGCAATCCCTGTTTTTTAAATAGAGAAAGGGGGTGGAAGGGAGGCCTCTGAACCTTTTTCAGGGGGACGTCCCCTTACGTTAAAGAAATTCTGGAAAACCGGTCAATAAGGTTCGAGGAAGGTGGAGCTTTCTTCATGCTGCCCATTTTTCGTGTGCGTGAGACAGATCTGCAATCTATTTTTTGAAGGTGCAAGCAAACCATTATAATGGAACTTTATGGCGCCAACTTTTAGCGATGAAAACGCGCCAAATTTGTAAACATCTACTTGCAAATCCGTAACACTACGACCTTCTCCGTGGCATAAACTTGGGATTTTGGAATCGATCTTGCCGTTTTTGAGATACTGAGATCAAGTACTAGTTAGTAGTTGGTGCGGTACTTATAAGTACCATCATTAGAAGCAGATCAATGAGTGGATGACAATGATATAAGGTTCATATGTATTGGACTAAGCGTTTAGGAATCCGAGAGCGTTTTCTTTCAGCCAGCCTTAATCAAAGGGTACTGCGCCCCTTTTAACAGGAATAGCTTTGGAAAATGTATCAGCGACTATTTGGCGAGGTTTCGGATTCGTATGAGAATCCCTCTTAAGTAACTGAACAGGCAGAAAAGGAAACTAGCCTCTATTTATGAATAGAGGCTAGTTTCCTTTCTTTTTGCACGTGTGCAAGAAGGAGATGATTGGAAATCCTCTGACGTGGATGGGGATCGATGCGGGCCGGGTAGATCGCACTGCGACGTGCTCGAGCATGTCATGGTCTCCAATGTCATATTTCAACCCGATCCAGGATACACAGGTCGATGAATCTCTCCACTCGATGATCGCCAGGTGGAATTTCCTGCCTTCGTAGGAATCTGAGGGATCGCAACAAATCAGCGGAAAGATTAGGAAAGGGATCGCCCACGCGATGACCCTTGTCCTCCTCGGAGCTCCCACCTCCGTAGTATAACGTTGGTCAGTTGCAGTTCGTGGAAATTGAGCACTCGAGCGGAATTATACTTTTTTACCTCAAAAACCTAGAACTCGACTTCATGCACTTCATAGTACTGATTTCATATAAGAGCTATATCTGTTTCAATGCAAAAGCTAAGGTAACGGTTTTCGGTGTTCGCAAGATGGGCGGTTTTCAACGGGCGGTTTTCGCTGTTCGCAAGATGAAGATGATGTATTTCGGTCTATGTTGGTAAAATTGTAAGGAGTTGACACGACAGTGGCTTTACTCACGAGTACTCCTTACAGTAAAAGTGGAATTTCATTTCGCGAGTCGAGAGGATATTTTAGGATACTCCTTTATGAGTTGCGGAAACTGTCCGAGGCGCATCGGTGGGACCCTGCACGGCAGCAGTTTCAAAGTATGAGAACTCAGGTTTTCAAGTAGTAGGGAACACGTTTGTATGTCTTGAAAGTCTTGAAAGTCTGGAGAGAACCTGGCACCTGTGCAACAGGGTGCTAACTCGGCAGTCTCGTCTTCTTGAGACTGGCTGTCATTTGAATGAGTGGGAAGCTATGCGAATGAATGAATTAAATCCGACCAATAACGCATTTTCGTCCTGAGATTTCTGGAGATCATTTTGTTTTTCCTTCATCAGGCCTGTTCCATGTGGACCTTGCTATTCTAGCGGGGATGGTTAACCGTGATGTAACCTTCCAGCTTTAGGTTTTCTTCATCCATCATGGAATTTCGCCTTCTATAATCAGCCAGAGTCAGGTATTAATGCATAGAAGAGTAACCAGGAGGGGCCAGCATGGAGCTGAATAGGAATATAACGATATACAGACACATCGCCCATAGGAACAATATCGCGAAATATCCCGAAATACACGATAATCGTCACAGCCCTACTTATAAGTTGAAGTGATGAGCGGAGTGCTTTGTGGAAGCTTTCATTCCATGCTAGAGTTTCACTGTCCAACCTCAGCATACCGATCGACCTTTTCGACGAGGATATCTTTTCGAGCTTGTTCACGGTATCACTATAAATGGGGCAGACATTCCATCGAGTTGGAATACTATTCCTGGAGCCAGTATTCGCGCATGGCAATCGTACGTTGCCTGCTTGGGAATTCGCCTTTAAGATTCCCCGAAGATTCTGGTCATTCACGATATGAAGCAAGGCAAAACTGATATCGGCATTGCCACCGCCGATGCGCCTACGAAGGAGTGCTTATTTGCCAAATCCATCATTCGCGACGATATTTGTTCATCCCTTAACTCTTAACGAACTCTTAACGAACCCTCGCGTGTATGTCAGTTCTCCCCCGCTTCTTATCCTCTTCAGGGCTATCTCGACCCGTAACAGAGGGGGCCGAGAATCAATCATAGACCATCGGACAGACGAAGACATTGACCGGTCCATCTTCCAGCAGATCAAAAATATGCCGAGAGATTCTCATCGAGATCGGGACTTGCTCGACCGATGATTGCGATCTACCCGAGCATCGACCGCCACCTGCTCCAGGATTTCCGCATCTGTTTAGCGAGAAAGAGCATGCACACGTAGAGAAGGAAAGGAAACCTGCATCCGATCTTGAACGATCGATGGATGCACCACGCGAGAGATGATCTCACGATTCCGCAACCGCATCGAGTCCATATTGAAATTTGCCTAATCGATTTCCGTTGCATGAAAGGGAAAGTGCTGGATGGGGAAACGGGGAAGTAGCGCATAGACGCACATATTTCCCAGGGCTTTCCTATCGGCTAAACTGCAAGGCTAAGTAGACCGCCAGTTAGGATATATCTCATTAATAAATTTATGTTTATTCAGTATCTACGATGCATTGTCGTAACAACGTCTCGTGGCCGCTATATCTAATAGCTGAAACATTCGATGAAACGAAAGGAATTCTAGCGCAAAATGATTGGTCAAACATCATAGTTTCCTTCGGTAATTGCATCATCTACGTCATATAAGGGATAATACGTCTTTCATCCACAAGCTTTGGAGTTACGCGGACTGTCAATAAGATACACCGTGTAATGCATCAAGGTGTGTCACACAGTGAGGTAATTCTCACTTCCTCTAGAACAGAAGATGACGCGATTCGAATCTCGATTTAAAAAAATCTAATTAGGAAGGTCTTGGAGAAAATCATTTGGGATGACACGTAAGCACAATAATACGAGGTACATAGCCGAATGTACTGGTGCCGGCACGAGAAAGGCAAAAGTTCTTAGTTCTAGCTCATTTAATTGGGCGGGAGTGACGTGACTTCATCGTTTGCCCTGTGATTGACGAGACCGAGATAGCACGATCTTCTACTCGTCCTGGGAGGGTCATTGACCTCCTCACCCTCCAGGTGGCGGTCGCTGCCCACAGTGACGACGCGCCTTCCATAGCGACTTCTAATTACATGATCCTCTCCCCATTTCACTCATCTCAGTGGGGTGGGAAAATGGGGTAAGTTGGTTTGGTGACATCATCCCCGTAGACCATGTAATCGGTTGTTTGACGTTGAATGGGTTTTCATTTACAGCAGGATGCTATGCTCTACACGTGATGCCTTTAACATACAATATTTACACCAGTTGCATCTTCCGTAAAATCAGTGATGTCCCGCCATGACGTCACCCTTGTATACGTTGTATGGGAAACAAAAACAATCGATGTCGCTCTTGAACAAGTGTTGTCCGGAGAGGTCTTAGGGTACACTTTCTGATGCGTTCTTATTCCTCACGCACGAATCCCCACCCACAAATCCCTGGTCATCCCTTGGATGGGGTCTACGGTTTCGTGATAGATTCCAAAGACTCATGGATCCCAAACTTGATGGTTTTTAGAGCACTTTGATGTTCCGAAATCACATGGAAGTTGTGGATCCGTCCCCATTGAAAGTGGTGGAAGGAGACCATGAACTTGGTGGTGATGGAAAGTGGGAGAGGTATCAGGTCGAAGAGTCTGTTCAAGTCCTCTAATGTGCAAAAGAGGCTACTGCTAGTGAAGGGCATGAAGATAGCAACTGCATCTTGATAGTCGCCTATCGTCTTCTTGATGGTGCGTTCTAACTCTCTGCCGCGCTGCACCGTTTCTGGAAAAAGGATTCATCATCCGATCGGCGTTGTAGGGCTGGTGTTGTGGCAGGGGGCGTGAGGTTAAAATTGCTTCGCCGCGTGAATTTCTTCCTTTTCGACCATTATAAATATTGACCATATTCTTATATCTAAATGTATCCCTTGTTGCATTGAGCAAAGGCAATGCTGACATTTGCGGCGGAGCAGCAGCTCCGACTTCGATTATAAGGAAGGAAAGATTGAAACGTCGAGGGGAATGAATGAGAGCCAAGGTCAGTAATCCATGCATGTACGGGAAGGTGGAAGAGGGGAGGGACTTCGTGGGGGAGTGCGAGGGCGTCGTCTGCTTTGCCCGAGTCCCCTTCCATTTCATGTGAAACCCTTATTATTCAGAGCTGCATGGCAATAGACACATGATGCATGTGTCAAATCACTCCTCAGACACTTCCGTCTCGGATACGCGGAGTGCTTTCGAAGAATCGTTTGAATGGCGTGAGAGGAGCGATGAAATGTAGTGAAGGTTCCCAGACCTCCATAACCTCGGTTCAATTCGATTAATATAGAAAATGAACTCACTCAGGCTTGGGGGACGACCTTCCCAAGAATTGTCTGTAAACTTTCGTTCGAATTTTTTTTCCACATTCTCGAAAGTTCTCAAGAAAAAAAGGGCCTGAAATCGGGACACAGGATAAAGGAGGCGATTTTATTGTAGTTTTTCTTTTCTATTTTCCGGAGTAACCTTTACGCAAGCATACAAAAGGAGGAAATGCATGAACTCACCTGTACTTTTCACGATACGTTGATTTTTGCACGAGTTATTGAGGCTGAAAGGTTTCACGGACATTGTTTTTCGCATTATCACGTCCGTAATAATGACTTTCGCATTATCACGTCCGTAATGATGACCTCATCACCAATGACCAACCTCATCTTCAATTCTTGAAGTGCTATTTAAAACGAAGAATATGGTGCAAGACCACGGATCTCTATTCTAAAGGTACCCGCGTTTTCCGACAAGAACATTCAAAGTGGATACCCGGATGCCGTTATCAGATGAGCCAAGGAAATGGGATTCCATTGCAGACCATCGCATTCCAAGATCTCTGCTTCCGTGAATCGTACAGGTTCTTGGCTAAGGTCGTTAAGTGCATGTTGGGGGCGACGAACTGTTGCGTCATGTGAGTTCGTCTCTTTCCTTCACATGAAAAGACTAGAGGAACGTAGACGAGGTAATAGCGGGGCCGGATGCATGGGCGTGTCACTGCATGTGAAAATGCACCACGTTTTCAAGCTCGGGTGGTTGGGTTCAGGTTTCCATTTTTTTAATATGAGCATAATTTTTTGAAGTCGGGTTAGACATCCATTGCCATGTAAATATTCTACTTCCTTGTGTCTGAGGATGTGATCCAAAATGATCTATCGCTTAGGACCGGGGGTAGGAGCGTGTCTATTCGTGGGTTTCCGACGTCTATTATTAATCTCAGCCGAACGAAGAGAAACAAAGCAATTTTTGCTTTTCCGTACCATAGCAATACTTCACCAATGGGTTCAATCACAATGGGAAACAGGCTTTTCTCCACATGCTCTTCACTCACACGACTGGATTTACTTAGTTGCTTCTTAGGTTTGACAGTAGGAATGCCTCCGAAAGCAGGAAGAAGATATCGCATTCAGATCAGACTCCCTCCAATCAATGAAATCCTGTCAAGTAACAGAATTCCGGCCGTTTTCTCCTAAATGTTCCCGGGGGGGGTAACAAAAAAAGCCCCAGTAGTGTTGCCAGTCATTGTCCACTATGCAATTGAACCCCCCTAGTAATTTTTTTGTTGTAGGATAATTTTTCTTGAACAGGATTCATACATCGACATTTGGACGTCATGACAGTTTTGGATAGGATTAATTTCATGAATTCTATTTTTGGCATTTTTCTACCTCTCAACAATTTACACTAACAAATGTAATGAATACATTAATAGAAATGGGCAGGGAAATATAAAGATGTTGTTGATAGTATCTCTGAAAAAGATGGGCCATGTCTTCAAATTTTCGTGTTCAAAATAAGTAAAATTTCAATGCAATTTTAGATAGGAAAACAGTTTTAAAATGCACGGATGTGTTTCCCAAGCCGTATTCAACCCATCACATCAAGTATATGTTTTCCTGTTCGAACATGATCGAGGTGAAGTTAAGCGCTTCATGATGAATGTGGTCTCGAGAGGGTCGAGGAAAAACATTTTTCAACAATCAAGATTTCAGAAAAAAAAGACCCAATTACCTAGGTATATGACTCGACAGAGCTTTGAGAGGTCTATCATTCGATGGCATAAGCAACGCTGTACTTGGAATCAAAGAAAAGTTATTAAAGGTCAAAGTTGAACAAATATGGAAAAATATGCATCTTTTTCTACACTTAGCACCATTTTGGAGCGACTTAAAAACAAAATACGTGTATCTTTGGATGAACCTTATAGAAAACGGTAGATACCCCCAAGTCCCCAAGCTGGTTGAGTAATATGAATTTTTTTAAGTGGAAAATTTGATTATTTCATGAATTTAATGAAACTGTAATTAAGGCACGGAAGAACGCGTAGATAAAGTTTAAGATGCCTGGCTACAGGCTTTGAAACGAGGTGTTATTCATATTTCTAGAATAAGTAGTTCGGGAGATGTTGCATTTGTTTGAGGGGTCATTTTACCCTTCCCTTTCAAACTTTCAAAGGGCATACAATGAGGGACAAAACTGTTGCAATGTTCGACACAATGCCAGTTTATGACTCATGTCTCGAGTATAACGTGTTCCATTTAGCTTAAATTTCAGTCAATCATACTCCTACTTCCTGGCTTTTGATTGGCGCTAGTCACATGTCAATCGGCCTCCAATTGTCCAAGTGGCAGTTGTTCAAAGCGAACGAGGTCATTGCAACAGTTTTCTCCCTTTCACTCAGGCATACGAAAAAACAAATTTATTAATTCTTTGTGTGCTTGCCTTTGGCCTTCAACATTGCCTGAACCCTTCTAGGCATGCTTTCGATCAAATCCAAGCATGTTTGGAAATGGAATGGCGTCCCACTCAGACTTGACCCGCTGCCAGAGCTCGTGGATGCTGACGGGCTCATTCTCGTACCTCGCCAGCCTCCGCTTCAACTGTTGCCACAAGTGCTCTATTGGGTTGAGGTCTGGCGACTGTGCTGGCCATTCTAGGACCTCGATTCCATGGTCCTGGAACCATTTGCGAGCCAGACGCGAGGTGTGTTTCGGATCATCGTCTTGCCGAAACACCACCTCTCCCACTTCGAGGCGGTAATGCGCCAGTGTCTGGAGCAATTTTTCCTCGAGAATGCTTGCATCGAGCCTGGCATCCATTTTTCCTTGGATTTGACAGCCAAACCCGACTCCTCTGGCCGTCAAGCAGCCTCAAAACAAACAGCCACTTCCGCCTGGTCAGCTTTCAACATCTGCAGCTCATCCAATAGGGGTCAATTGACATGTGACCAGTCCAAAACCAGGAAGTTGAAGTATGATTGATTGAAATTTATGTAAAATTGAACTCGCGTTATGAGTCATAAACTGGCAATGTGTCGAACATTGCAACAGTTTTGTCCCTCACTGTACATTGCACGTTCTACTTTTATCACGTTTAGATTGGCATATCGCGAGGGGAGACCAGACATAAAATTCCCAACGTGGGGCCCAGTGCCTTTTACATCCTCACCCTGTCGAGTCGGGCATAAATGTTTCCTTCCTCTGGAGTTGCGGGGGGGGGATTCGCCCTGACCAGCTTTAGGTTTTCAGACGAATGCCTTAAGGAATTAGAGGACATCCCCAGCCCTCGTCTGTGGGAAAATATCGGGTACGGCATGAAGAGTACCGATAACTGATAGGAGTCACAATCGGATAAAACCGAAATCACGACAATTTTGCCGCCTTCTTGCTTCCACTCGTGGGAACTTCGAATGAATGAGACAGACGGCTCGAGCACCAGGGAATCCATTAAAAACAGATCAATCAAGGATTTTCGCTGCCTCATTAAGGGTGAGCGTCGAAGAGGGATGCCTTAAATGCATTCATGTGGGTTCCATGTTGAAATTTGCCAAATGTATAATAAGTTATGTAATAATTTGTCTAAAATAAACGAGGAATCATGTAACAAGTGCGAACGATTCTTATCTACAGATAATGCCTAATGCCTAATGAAGGTTAAAAAATATATATATACGAGAGTGCTTTAATACATTGGGATTTTAATTTACTTTAATACATTGGGGTGGATTTCCGATTCGACCATCAACGTCGCAGAAGAGAGAAGGAAGGCCAAAGCTACTGGGAGCAGGGAAGTTTTCAGAAGGCTGAATGCAGAATTCCAAAGAGAGGCTAGAAAGGACAAAGAGATCTACTGGAATGAACAGTGCCAGAAGTTGGAGGAAGCGAGCAGGAAAGGTCGCATACGAGAACACTACACCCATGTGAAGAGGGCAAGGTCAACATTCATGGCTCGGAAAGCAACATTTCGTGGGAGCAATGGCCAGGAATTGCATGACCAGCAAGCAATACGCGATCGGTGGAAAGAGTACACAGAGAAGTTATACGAAAGTGAACATCAGAACCATCTGGCAGAGGAGAATGAGACATCGGAACCGGAACTGGAGCCGGATATTCTAGAGGAAGAAGTCGTACGGGCAATGAAGCAATTAGCCAACCGAAAAGCCCCAGGAATCGACGGCATACCAGCAGAATTGCTCAAACCCATACCAGCAGCAATATTAACGGCGTTATGTCGACGCATATGGTGCACGTGTGAGTGGCCGAAAGAATGGAAAAGATCAATATTCATCCCAATACCGAAAAAGGGAGACACGAAGGATTGCTCGAACTCATACCAGCAGCAATATTAACGGCGTTATGTCGACGCATATGGTGCACGTGTGAGTGGCCGAAAGAATGGAAAAGATCAATATTCATCCCAATACCGAAAAAGGGAGACACGAAGGATTGCTCGAACTACCGCACCATAGCCCTGATACCACACGCAAGCAAAATCCTTCTGAAGATCATCCAGCAACGTTTGAGTACAACCGTTGATAGGGAAATGCCAGATGTGCAAGCTGGCTTCAGGAAAGGCAGAGGCACTCGTGATCACATTGCCAACCTTCGATGGATTATGGAAAAAAGCAGGGAGTATCAGAAAGACCTCTACATGTGTTTCATCGATTATTCGAAGGCGTTCGATGTCCTTGAGCACAACAAGCTCTGGACCTGCCTGAAGGAAATGGGCACACCACCACACCTGACCGAACTCATAAGATCTCTCTATCAAGATCAGAAATGATGTCCTTGAGCACAACAAGCTCTGGACCTGCATGAAGGAAATGGGCACACCACCACACCTGACCGAACTCATAAGATCTCTCTATCAAGACTCAATCCGACTTTGGAGGTACATGCCCTGGAGGTACACATTTTGGGGGGAGAATTTAAAAAAATATATATATATCGTGATGGATAAGGATGTCATCGAAAGAAACCATTGTATGTCACCGTTTCGGTGGTGTAGTGGTAGCGCATCGGACCGGTAATCGTGAGGTCTGGGTTCAATTCCTAACCATTCTATGCCTTTTTATCATTTCTCTTGCTTCCATGTCCCATTGCTTCAATAAAACGGAGAGACATGGAAAGCTCCCTTACGGGAACTCCATATTCAGATTTCATGCGCGATATCAAATACGGCCATACAGGGGTGCTTTGCTCGAAATGTACATGGTACAAATAAAAATTATATATGGGAGACTGTATTTGGAAGCCGTCCAGTTCATATAATGTTTTGGCCATTCTTAATGAATATGGAGCTATACATTGTTCATATATAAGCCCTAAATATGGTGCTTAGTTGCAATTTATATAGCACATATAATAATTTGGTACGTTTTGGCTATATTTGATATATTGGATAAACGTAACAATATATTATCATATACAGATCCCTCATACGGTTCTTAATTTGCAATTTGCAGTACATGGCCTCCGCATGCATTATTGATGGCAGATTGAGGCAGAGGCTCAGATGCAGAGTCACTCAACAACGAAACTGGAACAAGAGTTTTTGTGACTCACTTCACAAGGGGAACTTCACTCCCTCTATGCATTGGGCAAGAATTTCCTGGAGCCTCCTTAAGCTAGGTTACGTGTCTCAATATATGCATGGATTAAAACGACTTCGGTTTGTACGTGGGAAATTATCGAGTTGAGGGTGAAAGCTTCTGCATAACCATTCATTAGCATTTGGCGAATCGGGAGACATATAGCGGCGGGATTAGCGCGACCTCGCTTATATTGTGAGAACTTTATATTCATTGAACAAACTGCTAGATGTCAGCCCATACGTGGAAGGCCTCAACGTGCATGCGTGTGCATCCGTGGTTTCTGAACTGAGACTGAACAGTTTCCAAATATATTCTAAATACGGTATTTTTTCCCTATAGCTTTTATTAGTGTCATATACAGTGCAATCCTAGCACCATATATGGGGGTCTGAACATGAACCATATATGATTCCATATTCATTAAGAATGGCCAAAACATGATACGGACTGAACTGTTTCCAAACATGTCTAAATTCAGTACTGTACAATCCTATACATATGCCTGTATTTGGAAGTTCCGTAAGGGCTGAAACGTGGCATGGACGTTCCTACTGACACGATGAGTTCAGGAGAAATGCAAAATTTTACATCCATGCCCTGGGGGCATATATTTGGGGCCGACGTTTTCAAGTATTTTTTTTTGTTCTGGTGTATAGAGCTAGTGTGGAAAGATTAAACTTGGTACATAATTACCTACCAGGATGCTGTGTGCAGAAAAATTCAGACTTTGGAATGAAATGGCCTAGGGCATGAATTTCAAAGGGAGAATGTTTTCACTTAATTTTTTTTCCATTAGATACACCGATGGACATGGAAAGCTGGAACTTTGCATGAATGTGACTACTAAGATAAGGAGTTAAGGAAAAATGTTAAGTCTTGGTACATCCCCGGGGGAAAATTTCTCGAGTGGCGATGTTTCAAAAGAAAGAAATTGTGAATGGAAAGGTGAAACTTGGCACACGTATAAGTGAGGTGATATTATTGAGTTGAGGGAGTATTCAGCTTTCATGGTGTATCCCCTCCGGGCATAGCCTTTGGGTGGGT